>JASTWK010000704.1:0-89616 GCA_030770225.1 Temnothorax unifasciatus | reverse complement strand
AGAAAGAAAGCCGTAATATTACGCGCGAACTTCTTTAATTCCATCGGGCGGAGAAGATCGTCGAATGTAACGCTGTAATAAGATATAATCGTTAGGGCGTGTTGACAAAAATTTTTGATGCAATACGTACAATATTCTTCGGAGGGAAAATTCGTAGTTCAACATTCTCGACGTGGTATTTTGCCGTAAGTACTTATTGGCTACTGTACATAGTCGCAAGAGCGGAGCCGTCAAGGAGAGGGAAAGGAAAAGGAAGGGGAAACAGAGACCGTATGTACTTACAGGGAAAGGAAAGGGAAAGGAAGGGAACGAGGAGTCAGTAGTAGGAGAAAACTAAGGAGGAAACAAATTCAGGACTGAAAGATACTCGTCGGGAAGAGACTCTATGTCGTTCTGCTTGTTTAGCGGTGACGACTGTCTTTTTATATGAATCATTTCAGAAGTGAGTCTCTTCCCGAGTGATGGCTCGATATCCAAAACTTTCACACCCTCCCAGTCAAAATCGTGGTCCATTTGAAGTCTGTGGGCCGAAATGACCGACGGAGAACTAGAATTTCTGTTAATATCCATTCTGTGTTCCTTTACCCTCGTTTTAAGTTGTCTTTTGGTTTGTCCTACATAGGACGCCTCACAGTCTTTGCATGAAATTTTGTAGACGACATTGCTATGGGCCAATTTATCAAGATTATCCTTCCCCGTCTTAATAAATCTTGTCAAAGGGTGCGCCACCGGGTGACACACATACCTAAGGACGAATTTTTAATAGCGATTCGGTTAGTTTTAGACTCGACCTTCTTTATATTTAATAACTGTATTTACAAACAAATATTTGGTTCTCCGATGGGCTCTCCTCTCTCACCGATTATCGCTGATATCACGTTACAAGACATAGAGGAAAGGGCAATAACCTCGTTACCTTACATTAAAATTTATCGCAGATACGTAGATGATATTTTCATGGCAGCCCCCCCTGAGAAATTCGTAGAGATTTTAGAAACTTTTAACTCACTACATAACAGACTACGGTTCACGATTGAAATCAGTGACAATAACGTTCTTAATTTTCTTGATGTTAGGGTGGCGGTGAGAGACGAAGAGTTCGAATTCGACTGGTACTATAGGCCCACTTTCTCAGGGAGATACCTTAACTTCCACTCACACCACCCTATTTCCCACAAAAGAGGGGTCATTTTCGGACTGGTGGACAAAATTTTGACAATATCTGATCCAAAATTCCACAATAAAAATTTTGAACTCATGATTCATGTACTTTTAATGAATGGTTACCCTTTACCATTCATATTTTCTTCCATTAAAAATAGAATTACACAATTTGGTTCAAGAAAAAGGATAGCTGATTTGTCATTAGAGCCACACAGGACCAGATATTTCACCCTTCCATATGTCAGATCTGTATCAGAGAAATTCAGAAGTTTTGTGAAAAATTTAAACATTGCCTTTTCGGTGGCGCACCCTTTGACAAGATTTATTAAGACGGGGAAGGATAATCTTGATAAATTGGCCCATAGCAATGTCGTCTACAAAATTTCATGCAAAGACTGTGAGGCGTCCTATGTAGGACAAACCAAAAGACAACTTAAAACGAGGGTAAAGAAACACAGAATGGATATTAACAGAAATTCTAGTTCTCCGTCGGTCATTTCGGCCCACAGACTTCAAATGGACCACGATTTTGACTGGGAGGGTGTGAAAGTTTTGGATATCGGGCCATCACTCGGGAAGAGACTCACTTCTGAAATGATATAAAAAGACAGTCGTCACCGCTAAACAAGCAGAACGACACAGAGTCTCTTCCCGACGAGTATCTTTCAGTCCTGAATTTGTTTCCTCCTTAGTTTTCTCCTACTACTGACTCCTCGTTCCCTTCCTTTCCCTTTCCTTTCCCTGTAAGTACATACGGTCTCTGTTTCCCCTTCCTTTTCCTTTCCCTCTCCTTGTCATTATATATACGGCTCCGCTCTTGCGACTATGTACAGTAGCCAATAAGTACTTACGGCAAAATACCACGTCGAGAATGTTGAACTACGAATTTTCCCTCCGAAGAATATTGTACGTATTGCATCAAAAATTTTTGTCAACACGCCCTAACGATTATATCTTATTACAGCGTTACATTCGACGATCTTCTCCGCCCGATGGAATTAAAGAAGTTCGCGCGTAATATTACGGCTTTCTTTCTACTTTTATGCGTCCGTTCTATTTAATAATGTTCTCGGGAATACTTTTCTTCTTTGCGTATGTTTTTTATTAATTTTGACACTGAGGATGGTTCGATATTAGAACAGAAACGTTAGTAACTATTTTGTATTTTACATTGAATATGTTAACACTGTCACCTCGTTACGGCTCGTTGCCCTTTATTTATTTATATTGTTATATATTATGTAATATTTGCAACAATACTACTATAAATTTAGATCTTTATCAATATTACATAGTACATAATATTATGTAATATTTGCAACAATACTAGCAGAAAAACTTAAAAACAAAACTCGAAATCATTATTCCAGTAAGTAAAAAATGACTCGTCGAATCGACGTCAAATCGATGAGTATTTTCAATATCGAATTAAAAGTATCATATTGATATCATTTCGATCTCGAATCGAGATTTTGCACAGAGTTACAACAGTAAAATTGAACGAAACAGTAACAAGAGTGGCTGTTTATTATTCATATTAGTTTATTGAAGGTTACTCGAAAATATGTCAAAATTCAAACAAACGTTGAATTTTACCTTGTCTGTATAATCGAGCTAATTTCGATGTCGTTTCGACATCATCGTTTCAATATTAGATTTCTGACTGGAATGTCTATTTCTTTTTATTATAATACGAAAAAAGAAATAGACATATGACTTTTAAAACCACATCAGGATGGAGCGGATGCTCCTCTCATTTGCGATTGGTTTATCAGAACCTTTTAGACTAGAGATTCTTCATCTCCAGCTGGCTGCTGGCGCCGCGACGAAGGATCGTTGCGCCTTTCCAAGTGCAGCGTGAGATTATTGAGTGCAGAAAAGATCGCTCGAATAAATCTTATTACCATCCAGATGCCAATTAATCCTTCACAAATCGTTCTAAATTGCTTGAAACCACTTCACAGCTCTTCGGCAGTGGAAATAGCTAACCAATCAAGAATTTCCTCATCAAGGAGACCTGGCCAAGAAATTCCTGGGACACGGCGGTGACCGGCTGCGCTCCGTGCAAAGGTATTAAAGAAAACCGTACTCTCGACAGGGAACATGATATGATCACGCAACCTGGAGAGATCCTCTTGGGAGTATATCCCGTTCTCGGCAAGATGTTCTGCGTCGACGTATTTCCATACTGGTTCCGTCATTGGTTCCAAGATCTGGGGTGCGGTTATCGCTGCAGATTTGGGAGTCAGACTTATCCACCCTCCTTTTATGTTATACATGATCGGCAGGAAAAGATTACAATCAATCTGGGTACCGGTATAGGTCATAATGTGAGTTTTGGGAGATAAATGTAGAGAATGGTTTCGTATTGACACGGGCAACTCGAGGTAACAATTTTCAATGGCATGACGAGTAACAACAGTTGGAACGCATTTAATAATGTGGGCTCTTTCGCCCGATATAATGGCTATATAACCGGGGCCTTTCATTAAGTTGTATGCGAATGCATCGGGTTGGGTGTGAGCTAAGGATATTGCATTTTTTAAAATTTGCCGCTTCAATTGGCATTTGTGGTCGATAATATTACGATAAAGGTCTTCCATTTGTGTTTTTATGTGCTTTTCAACGTAGACAAATTTTGAATTAATGTAAGTAAAAATATCTAAATTATTAATTGAAAGTTTGGTGAGTTTAATCAAGGTATGTATCAAGGTATAACCACAAACGGTTATACCTTCGGTTTGTATCAAGGTATAACCACAAACATCATAACTAGATCTTGTTGATACAGCAAAAGTACTTTCTTTGCTTGTCAAAGAATATACGACAGGATATTTAGTATTGGAGTCAAAGATCTTAGTAGCCTGACCTTGATACAAAACGTTATAAGTGTGAAAATTACACTTGTCAGATGGTACTGGCGCCCAGAATACATTTGCCCCGTCTTCGTCGATACACTCATTCTTTGACAGTGTGCATTCGACTCCTGAGCGGAGCGTAATGTAGTCCATTTTTGTTTTAGCGACCGCATAATAGTCTCGAAGTGTGATGGTGACGGATGCTTCAACGACGATGTTTTTCCAGATGCCATACGGGTCTGAATATTCCTTCACTCCTATGCAGTCACCATCCATATTTGAACTGCCAGCCAGGGTAATGTCTCGGTAACTGGATGGAATTGGGACGTAGTTCAGTAATAAAAACTGGGTAATCCTTGCTTCCCAGTTCAATTAATCGATCCGGTCTCGTGCATACGAGCACATTTATGGGTTGATTTCTACTAGGTACTTCCGATGACCTCCACGCACCATGGATATATGAGAATGCATTCCACAATAATTTATTTGACGATCAAATTCCATCCTGCAGGCTATAGTGCCTATTTCTGAGTAATCGGCAGTTTGGAGTAGTTGAATAAATACAATTGTGGAATTGGGTCGAGAAATCGAGGAGTGGCATTCACCAATATCCAGAAGCGATACTGTCGTTACATTGAAGGAAGTTCCTCCGCAATCATATCCCAGCAGGCCAACAGCCGCCTTAATCAGAAGTAGCATCAGGAGTATGGTATACATCCCCTGTAAGCGGTACAAAAAAGGAATTTTATCGCTCGATTAGAAAAGAACTATCCAAGCGGGGGATGGATAAATAGTATCGCGCACGCCAGTACGTCGGCAAGGACAGTTCAAAAAAGGAAGAAAAATCTGCAGCAAAGAACGACGAATGACCTTCTTTCATATGGTTGAAAATGAAACACCGATCACTCAAGATGTCAAATTTGGTTTGTTAGATTTCGAGCAAGAATTTTTAAATTTATACTCTGCAATTCAACGGATTTAATTGTTGTGGCCAAAGGATATAACAAAAGAAACAAAGGACGCTTGTCTTCGACGAATAGTTATTTATTACATCAATACCCTATTATACAAAAAGGTAATTATTTGCCCATAAATCTTTTTTCATACTAATTGCTGTGGCCAAAGTGGCCAAAGGGGGGGTAGTGATAGATTGAGGTACGTTCGTTTGCACGGACATTTCGTCGGCAACGGTAGTCGCGTTGGCTAAAGCTATTTCTCTTTTTACAACGTTGGACAATGTTTCCTGCGTCGAATCGTCGATCATTAATAATCTTTCTCCAATATCCACAATAGATAATCGAAAATTACTCCGGCCGTGACAATATTGTTCGTAATTGATTCAACTGGATTTTTAAGATGAAATATATACATACGATTACGTAATGCTTTCTCGTCGTACATCCATACACTTTTTTATTTGTCGTTATAATAACGGCAGCTCCGTTCAAACGTTCAATAAAATGTATTTTCGATTGATAACAATCTTTTCTCCACCGAGCAACAATTTGACGTCCTCGATGTTTGTCTACTATATGAATACTAGGTTCTTTCTATATTATTAACGATTTTCTATATATATTTTCTAACCAATGAACGTTTGTGCGTCGTCGTGTTGAATATAACCAGGAGAGAATGGCAATGCGAGAGCTTGCGCTAAGAAACTCTTACCACAATTACTTTCCCCATACAAACAAACGGTTCGACGCTTCGGTATGTTTTTGGCGATAATTTTAAATATACATTCGACATCTTCCTCTGTAAATTTATATATTTTATGAAACGTGTTTCTTCCAATGTTCTCGTGACGAAAACAGTCATAAACGTCCAACAATACCCTCCAATTGTTATCTGCGAATAATTTTTCCGTTTCCAAAAAATTTTTTAATTTCAAAATTTCGCTCTGGCGTTTAGTAAGAAGTCCTTTGGCGACAATAAGGTTATGCTCTTCGTCGTGATACTGTTCTTTATGTCCAGAGCACTCCAGAAATATTCTGTAAGCTGAAACGTCTCAAACGTCTTTTGCTTCCTCATAGAGGAAGCTTTGTTTTCGTGAATTTCGTAAATGAACCTTCGATTGCGTTTAAGTTGAGAAAGATGTAAATTTAAGAGTCGAGAAAGATGTAAATTTATCTCACTGACCATTCGCTGGACCTCGCTAATTCCCTTTACTCGCTGCTCCAGGCTCGCCCGCTGGGACTGTGGATCACCGCGGAACCTCGCTGTTTGGACCGTCTCTGGGACTGCAGCTGTGCACCGCTGGATTGGTCGCCCCTCTGGACCTTCGCTGGGCCGCTTCTGGATCTCTCGTCGCAGTGTCGGGTGATGCCGACAGATAGGTATCGTGGGAATAGGCTAATCTTTCGCGCGTCTTGGGTCTTGTGAGCAGGAATTTGTTAGAATAAATTTTAGTCAAGTTTATGATAAATAAATCAACACTTTATTCTACCCTCTGCTCTACAACAAATTCAACGATTCTCCCGTACTTGGAGTTATTGCCGCTTGCGTATACGCGTAAATCTAAGTCGTTAATCTATCGCTAGGATTGACTAGAATAATAGGAACGTGTTCGGTGATAACGCCAAGCGGACTCCTCGCACTTGGGCCTTGCTGCCCTTTTATAGTCGAGCTTGCTTCCCTCCTTTTGCCCTGGCACGCCCCATTATCACGCGCCCGCTGTATGGTGGGCCTTTGTTCGCTTGTCAATTTTGCTTTCGCTTTCGCTTCCGCGTTTCGCGATAATCGTTCACATATGCTCGCTCGCAGACAATGGATTTAATGGATAAATTCCTCAGTTTTTAGGTGTTTTTGCCGTTCGCGAATTCGCATAGAATCATGTACGTTCTCTCGAATGTTCTCGTCTTACCGCTTTCACAACTATTCTATTCGCTTCTACTCGAAGTTTCGTTTCCCTTTCAATTTTGATACTTAATTTGTTTAACATTTTATCGCCGCTTTAAACCTTCCTCCCTCGTGGAAACGGAACTTCGCGTTTACATTACTGAAGCGATTTGCTATCACCCATGGTGATGTTTCGGTGACGCCATCCGCTCACCTGGGATCGTCTATGACCGTTCGCGACTCCGGTTCGCGTTTTGCCGTTCCACCTATCGTACGTTGACGAGCCTCCTATACCGTCATCGTTCTGATCTATTGAGCCACACCCTACTGTGGTGTCTCGCAGAAAATGCCCGGTTCGTGATCTGGCGACCTGGTGATCGGATAACGTCGCAGATGGTACCGCTGTACCTTTTGAGCCTCTCTGAACCCTAATCCATCGTCGCTTCTCGCCGCGGGGTTCGAGTTCGCGATTTCGTGATCCAGTGACTCGCTCGTCATGTAGTTTGTTTTGTCGCTCTCACGGGACTCGCACGCGGGTCGACCTGTCACGAAATTCGGTCGATGCCTCTCGGGTCAGGATAATCGATATCCGCTAATTATTTGTGCCTTTATGCATGACATCATCCTTTTTGCGACGCTCCTTACGCTGTGGAATGTGTCTCGGTTCGCCCGTATTGGCCATTCGCATTATCGCGATCCGAATGATTAACCGAGTCTCTTGTTTCCGGAACCCCGTATATATCGCGAATTGCGCGTTGCCGAATCTGCCTTTACACGCCGCGTAAAATATTTTCCACCTCGTCTCCCGATAGGTACAAGGAAATCGGAAAATCTTTTTATTCGCAAATATTTAATCTTCTCCTCTGAATCGACCTTTAACTCACGCGCATGAATCTCTTACGGACGCCTTTACATTTTGCTTCGCGCTTGCGCCTCTTATTCTATTACCTCTCTTTCATGTGAGTCAGCCTTTAGGCCTTGCTGGCTCGTAGTTTAAAGTCCAGTCGATACGACTGATTTCATTGCTCATTCGCGATACTCGAGCCCGCGTAATTCGCATCGTTTTATCGTTTATCACGAAAAGGAAATCAACTTTTGCAAACCGAATAAAACGCTTTGCCGTAATATATGTCACCTTCTCTGAACCTTTGTTTTAACAAATGAAAATGAAACTGTTTCTAACGCTGAACTCAAATTGTTAATATTAAATGAACCTTTTATTTTTGTAACTCGCAAAATCACATTATTCTGAATGTGAAAGTAATAATTAATATTAATATTATCGTTATTATTAATATTTGGCGAAAATAAACACTCGTATCATAAACATAAATACAAGTTATGTATGTATTGTTATGTATGTATGATACTTCTAACAATAAGTTGTCTTTCAATTCATAATGCACAACAATATCAGCCAGTATATTTCTACATTTTTCGTCTAATTCTCCTTGGAATGCATATGCAGATAACACGGCGTGTCCTTTGACTGAATCTTTTAAAATGTATTCTAAATCCTGAAGTAAATCAATCATAATATATTTTTGAACATATTATAAAATGTAATTGAGATTAACAAATGTTCACATATTTACGTAATTACTTCCACCAGAATAATTATTTTTTGGCGCTGATTGATCTCCATTTTTTTATGTTGAGGCTTTACTTCCACCAGAATAATTATTTTTTGGCGCTGATTGATCTCCATTTTTTGATGTCGAGGCTCTATGGTTATCACAGACATTCTGTTTTACAACGTTAATGTTTGTGTGTTTTTCCGTCTTTTCTTCTTCCAATATTAATGTTGTATTGTCTGATTCTATATGTCTACCATATGTCTATCCATAAGACTGCATTTCTGCTTTTTTCTTGGTTGTTCTACTTCATCGCATGCTGTTAGTAATTCAACTGTTGAAATTAAATTATTATTTAGTAAAACATACAAGAATAAATTTTAGTAAAAATATAATAATAATTGTGAAAATAATAGTACAATTGTATCATTTCCAGTAAACACCGAATATAACATAAATGTAATGTCATATAACATATATATGTTGTAGAGCATTATATCTATATGTTATATTCGGTGTTTGCTGGGTTGTAACAATAATAACTAAAGTTCTACCTTGCTTTTCACTTTCAATGGCCAATACTTTTACATCAGAATACAAATTGTAATTTTCTTTTAATGATTGTTCAACATTTACATATTGAACATTTTCAGTAGTACTCCCATTATTATCGTTGTGCTGGACATGAAGCACATTTTGCTCATGTATTTTTTGTAAACTTTCAGTTTGCTGTAATGAAAAGTATGATTTAATATTTAAATTTTCTTAATACTTCAGATATTATAATTAATGACATATACACTTTCTTACTTCAGTTTTTTTACTCAAAAATTCCTTTAATTTCTCTCGAAATAAAACTTGCGTACCAATTCTTGGTATTAATTCTTTTATATCATTATCGTTCAAGTACTGTAAAATATTTGGAGTAATGTCATTTCCTGCATAATTATTAATTATATATTATTACAGTTTTAACATAATCTGGTAATTAATTTTTCATTTTTACAAATTATTCGAAACAATTATCTTATTAGCAATGAAAAGGCTTATTGAGTGACAGTTATACCCTGATAGAAAAGTGTGCAGTTTGCGTGGACAGACGTCCAGTTATTATCTAATATTATAATGTATTTTAATTAAAATGTAAAATACTACATAGAAACTGAACAAGAACTAAACATAATTTTATTCAATGGTTGAAGCAGTGGGGTATATGCAATGTTCAGTTACTAGACAAATTCACAAATCTAGCATAACTGTCCACTAACTGCTCGAAAACTGCATTAAATTTCTACCAAGGATAAATATTCTTTTACTGAAATCATGCTATCTCTAATAGATAAACATATAAAAAGTATTTGGTATTTTAGAATTTTACAAGAATTAGTTCTATTTACCTTCGAATTTCTGAATAATTTCCTCCGTGATGTTCTACTCCTCAAGCAATTTTCGTATTGCAGACATTGTTTAATATTATATTAATAATAGCAAGGATGTGTACTATGTAAATAATGTCGTAGCCAGGCGAGTTTCACATGAACAGAATCGTAGCCGGGCATATAGCACGTGAACACGATCGTAGCTGCAAGGCCAAATGCAGTACGTGAAGAGTGTACTGCTGGGGCTGTATTGTAAGGTCTATGTCACAAAATATAATTCACTGTACTGGATTACACTCGGCACTCAACATTTTCTACCGCACGCGCGGCGTTAGGTTAGCTGCGAGTCCCGCGCGATTCCCGAGTCGACGCGATCGCCAAAACAATTGACGCTCACTGTTGCTGCGCGCGAACAGTGCCTAATGGCTCCTACATACACAGGACGCGGAAACTCTTATTGTCGCGCGGCAAGAACCGACGCAATAATCAATAAATGTGCTGTTTTTCCGTAAAAACCAGAAGCATAATGGTGACGACTAGCGCTAACTGCGCACCGCATTTAGCGAAAGTGATTTGTTGCAGTAACTAAGATAATTTCAACAAAAATAAATTTGCTCTATTAACAAGTTGATGATTGCTTTCACACACAATTTCTTTGCTGCACTAGCAAATCTGCTTATTTAAAACGTCTAATTTTTTCCAGCAAGCTATAGATTTGTTGAATCAACTAAACTATTTTTTTCCGTGTACGTTCGATAGCTTGCCATGGTTCCTCCTCGGTGATCGTCCCTTCTTCTTGATTTTCCCACTCGTTTTCGTCGCTCGACGAATAGATTTCGACGTCGTCGCATCCTTTGTTTCTGTTGGTTGATCGCTTCCGACGATTTGTGTCGATCTCCTCTTCTTCTTCGTTACTTTCGACACCGGCATCAGCGTCTTCTTCCGCGTCGGTTTCGTCGATCATATCGTCGCGGTCGGTGTCCTCGTCTTCTCGGTCCTCCTCACCTTTTAGTCTGGCAACTCTATTCGGTTTTAGTTGTCGTGCATTGAATATGCCTATTGTTTGGCCGTTTAATTATTGTACGAGATACGCGTTCGGGCGTATTATCTGTTGTACTTGGTATGGTCCCTCGAATACCAAGTGTATTTTTAGCGTCAATTTGCGACTCGCGTCTGAGCGTCGATGCGTTTTAATCCAGATCTGCTGCCCGACGCGGTATTGTGCTGTGCCGTGCTTGTCGGCCTGAATTTTCCTTTTCCTAGCTGCTTTGGCCAGGCGTTCGCGCGCCTCTCGCACTTTTTCAGCCTATTCTTGCACGTGTTCCTCGTCTGCGAGGGAAATTAGCGCAGGATCTATTGTTGCTAAATGGCCCGTTTCTTCGCCGTCATTGAGTTCGCACGGTGCGAATCCGTGCGACGAGTGTGTCGTATAATTAACAACCTCCTCCGCCCGCTCAAGTATACGATTCCACGCGTGTTGCTTGTGGCTCGCGTATGTTCTAGTTATTCGGCCTATCTCGCGCATTACCCTTTCTACAGGGTTTGATTGGGGATTATACGGTGAGGTTCTCCGCGCGATGAACCCTTTGTCACTCGCGTATTTGCGCCATCGTTCTGTGAGGAATTGACTGCCATTGTCTGTTAATATTGTTTCAGGAATCCCTATTTCTGTGAAAAATTTAGTTTCCAACATCTCGATAATCGTATCGAGACGTTGGTCGCGCATCGGATATAATTTTATATATTTTGAGAATTGGTCCATTAATACTAAGATATATTTATAGCCTTGCTCCGTGACTGGTAGTGGACCGAAAATGTCCATCGACAAGGTATCGCCCGGTGCTTCTGACAATCGGTAGTATTTGTTGCCTACTATCGCTCGTGTGTAAAATTTTGTGGCTTGGCAAACCTCGCATGATGCCACGTCGCGCGCTATTCGTGCGAGGTTTGCTTCGTCGAAGTATCGCTTGAGGAAGCTGAGCACTTTGTCGGTTCCAAAGTGAATCAATAATTTATGTACTTCACGTGTGATTTTCCACGTGATTCCTCGCGGTAAGGCTATCCGATCGCCTCCCGGACATTTTACGCGTATTATGCCTTCGCGCTCATAAATTTTATTGGGTTCCGTTCGTGCTCGTTCTCTCAGCGGTTCCTCGTTTGCTTGCGCTTCTTTAATTATTTCGATCCACCACGTGGTATTAATGCCCTGCGTTACGTTTTTAATTAAGGCAATTCGTTTTGTCTCGCTCGTCACGTCGCCATGGTTCGCCATTGCGCGTCTCGATAATGCGTCGGCAATCGCGTTTTCTTTTCCCGGTAAATGAATGATTTCTAGCTCAAATTCTTGCAAGAAAGCAAACCATCGCGCTATGCGAGCATTGTTTTGTACGCATGTACTCAGGAATTTGAGTGCCTGATGATCGGTGTGAATTCTTACGTGGCGTCCTAGTAGGGTGCGTTCCACATAACATTCGCAACGATTGTGTCGCCTCTTAAACCGTTCCACCTAGCGTCCGCGAGCGTTCTGGACTCGCCATAGTGGACAACTTCAGAGCGTTCAAATGACGCTCGCAATGCTCGCACTGAAGAGATGGGTCGACGCGAACGTTATACCCACAATGCATTGTTTTGCGCGTTTTGAATAGACTGATGTGTTGTTAGGTTAAGTTAGTGCAATTTAGGTTATTGCTAAAAATAAGAATATTGTTTACTTTTAGGTTTATTGTGACTGATAAAACTGATTTTACATATACAACGCGTTAAAATGGAGATAGTTTCTTTATATGACAAAGATAATGATAAGGTGTATGATGTAATGGTATCCTCAGAAGATGCACGTTTTGCTAATAACAGTAAGATTAAAAATTATATTAATTACAACATAAGTGTAACGATTTAATATCTGATAATAACCTTGTGAATCTTGTATGTATTATATTTCTTTAAATTAAATATATTGCTTTAAAGAATGTTTTTATTCAAATAATAAGTGTATGGCTTTAATAATTATATAGTTTATTCCGTCCAATAGTTTATTGCATACACACACACACATGGTTTAGTTTCTCATAAACAAATCATATTATTCTTTCTAATTTCGTATAGATATGATATTTGCTACAAAGCTTTTAAATGCAGCAAAATTGGATGAAAATAGAACTAAGCAAAATGAAGATGTAGATAATAATACGCAATCTGAAACAATACCAGAAGTCTCTGATGAATCTGTAGTACATAACGATACCCAATCAACAGAGAATTGTGAAGAGAGTAGGTTACAAAGTTTTAAATTATTTTCTTAGCATTTCTTATTTTATTTTTAAAATTGTATTTATATGTTTAGTATTTTTTTAAGAAGTATATGTCCCGTTATTCTGTTAAATTTATATTTACAGATTGTCTATTTCGATGGTCAGATGCATGTGTTCTTCTTTTATTGCGAACATATGAGGAGATGGAAGAAAAGTTAAATAATGGGAAAATGTCACATAAAAAATGTTGGGAACTAGTTGCTAAAATATTAAAAAATAAGGGATACAACGTAACAGGGCCACAATGTTCCTCAAAGTTAAGAAGCTTAAAAAAGACATACAAATCAATAAAGGATCATAATTCTAAGTCAGGAAACGATCGGCGAACATGGCAACATTTTGAGGTTCAGAGTAATTTTTTATTGAGATATTATGTTTTCTAAAATATGTTCAAAATCAATAATTCTAAATTCTGTCTACAATCAATTTTAAACACTATATACAAATTGTATTCCGAATTATAAATAAAGGATTTACAAAAATTTTGTGACTAATATATATAAAATTTCTTAATACATATAAAATTTATAGATTATGGATAACATATTTTCAAAAAAAGCCTGGTGCAAACCTGTAGCACTTGCTTCGTCGACTGGTCTGTCAATTAAAAATATAGAAGAATCTTCTGCAACTTCGTCACAGTTTCCATATGATGAGTTTGATGCTGAAAAGGAAAATAATCTGCCTGAAAAGAGTACAAAAACTACAAAAACATCTGTAAAACAACTTTTGGAAAAAAGAATAAAGCAAAAGGAAGAGCAAGAAACTAAAAGACAGAAACGTCATGACGATAGAATGGCTATGGAACAAAATTTGATCGACACTGTTACACAATACTTAAATAAGAAATAAAAATATGAAACATTTTTTACTTAAACAAACTACATTTGCTATATTTCTTTATAGATTAAAACTAATGTACGTATAATAATCTTATTTTTGTCTTAAAAGACTGATTCTCATTAATTGCATAGAGATCTCTTTATTAACATGGTTTATTTTGAGTTTTCACTATATTTTTCTTATAAGATTTTGAAAATAGTACAAAATATGAGTGATATATTTGTTAACTGTACTGTAAGACATTTCTATTTCAGTTATTTTTTGTACATTTTTTTAATTTCATGTTTAAAATACATGTATGAATTAAAATTATATAGTTTATTTTGAGTTTTTACTATATTATTTTTCTTATAAGATTTTGAAGGTAGTACAAAATGAGTGATATGTTTGTCAACTGTACTCTGTAAGATATTTTTATTTCAATTATTTTTCGTACATTTCTTTAATTTCATGTTGTTTAAAATACATGTAGGTATTGTAGGTACTGTAGCCTTTATTGTATCTTTTGTTGATATAATGATTAAAAATATATTACATTTCTACAAAGTTTAATTGCGTTCTCTTTCTAACATGTTCATAATCATATTTCGTTTATAAATCGCATTATTACCGATTGCTACGCTTTCATTAGTAAGGTGATCTTGTATTGGAACACCTGATGTCACTGGTATTATTAAGAGTTTATCTTTTTTTAGAATGCACATATTATGAATAACACAACATGCTATTACATATTCAGACATGAGATCAACTCTGAACATGGGCAAAGTATACATTAAACTCCTCATTCTGCCTTTTAATAAACCAAAACATCTTTCAACTACTACCCGTGCAGAAGATTGGCAGAAATTATAATATCTTTGTGCAGCATTTAAATGTCCGTTATCTTTAAATGGTGTTAGCAAGTGTTCATGTAATACATAAGCAGAATCTCCTAGTAAGTGGCTGTCAGATGGAAATTTTTCTTCATCATTCAAATATGTTGCCACTTCTAATTGCCTAAATATTCTCTGGTCATGAACAGACCCGGGGTGACCCACATAGCAATGAGTGATAAAAGCTCTATGGTCACACACAACCTATAATTAAAAATTGAAAATATAACAATAAATAATATAATGCCATAGTAATATAACACAAGGCCATGAATAATATACCAATATAGCTAAAATTGCTATTATAAATACTTTAATATTTCAAATATACCTGAAGCTGGATAGAATGGTATCCCTTTCGATTTACATAATCTGCTGCATTTTGTGTAGGTGCTTCGATTCTAATATGCGTGCCATCAATGGCACCAATTACGTTTGGAAACCTACTGTTTTCTTTAAATTTACGCATTACAGTTTGCGCTTGTTCACCTGAAGGCCAAGATATAAATTGATCAGCCACTTTAAATAGTGCTCGTGTGACCCTCCTAACGGCTCTCAAAGCTGTAGCTCTTCCTACGTCAAATCGATCACAGATAGATCTGCAAAAATATAAAATAAAACATTACTACAAGTAAATTTAAATGCTTTAGGTATATTAAGTGTCCAAAAAAAACAATATATGCAATAAAAGCAATAATCATACCTATAAGAATCCATTGTCGCTATTTTCCATAAAGCAATCATTAATTGCTTACGAGCTGGGATTGTTCGTTGCCCCTTGTCTTTCGAACAAGATAATCACTAATTATAATTAATATATATTCAAATGTTGCTCTTTCCAATCTAAAATCATATTATATTGGCATCTAATATTATTGTATTTTATATGTAATAACTATAAATAAAATAGATAATAGTATATTCTATATATATATATATATATATATATATATATATATATATATATATATATATAATATATATATATATATATATATATATATCTATATATATATATCTATATATATATATATATCTATATATATATATATATATATATATATTGTATATATAATTAAAATTGCATATGTAATTAATAAGTAAATAAAACATAAGATGTATCTAACCTGAAATGGCTTTTGAATTCGAAATTCGAATAAAGCTCAATAACAAGCTCTACATTTTGTATACGAGGACGTAATTTACGTTTCCGTTTTTCCTTTAATAATTCCCACTCTTCATCTGAACTTGTATCACTTTCCGAATCACTTTCGTTTAATATCAATAATACAGAACTAAATATAATGTTTTCCGCCATGATTTCGATACTCACAATGCTCATAAGCCGTTCCACTTGCCTGCCACGATCATGCTAGTGGAACGGACGATCGCGGCGTTGCGAGCGTGAGCGTTGGTGTCTTTATATGGAATGCACGTCACACGTGCCTTAGTAGTAATGTGTGCCGTTTACGCAATGCCCACACTACCGCTAAACATTCTAATTCTGTGATCGTGTAATTGATTTCTGCGCCTTTCAGGCTACGGCTAGCGTATCCTATCGTTTGGTTAATTTCTTCGCTGCTCGATTAGTATTGATATAGTCGCACTCCTAATCCTGATCTAGCTGCATCTACGAATATTCCGTATCTGGCGTTTGGTTGGAATAGGTAAAGATCGGATGCTTCGCGAAATGCTTGTTTCATATCGTTAAACGCGCGCTGTCGCTCATTCGTCCATACGTCCATAGTAGTTCCTCTAGTGGTTTTGTCATTCTTGCCATATTTTTGATAAATCGCCGATCCCAATTGATCAGTCCCAAGAATGATTGCACTTGTTTCTTGTTGGTGGGTCTTTCAAAGTTTGCGATTGAGGTTTGTGTCTCCTGGTTGATTTCCGCCTTGATCTCGTTGAATGTGTGTCCGAGAAATTTGATTTCTTCTCGTAAGAATTCACATTTTTCTCGGTTTAACTTGAATCCGAATTTGTCCAATTGAATCAATACCTATTTGATGTGGAAAATATGCTCCTGTTGTGCCGTTATCTCGGATTGAAGGGATCGGCACAGAGTTCGTTGGATCCGCCGGGAGGAAGGACAGTCACTTGACAGTTGATTGTTTCCAATGACGATTGAATAAAACTTTTATTTAACAGATACAAATATCGTCCTTAATTCACTGCCCTGACTTGCGGGCGTTTACTATTACAATAAATTACGTCGGTCGTGCGCGATTAGTCTTACGTTTCAGACTGCCCGCCGCTTCTCGGAAGGGCGGGCTTTTTATCTCTCGCGTATTACTTCCGCGATGCTGACTTAGCTGTCAGCGCTTTTGCTTCTGGGTGAGCGACCTGGAAGCCGTTTGCGACACCCGAAATGCCACCTCAGGAGAGTTTGGCAATATTCGGGATGCGCGCTGACAGCTAGGTGTCGCAATTAGGGCACGGCGACTTCCGCTTCACAACACTCCTCTAATGTGTCTGAGGTTATTAATATGTCGTCCAGATAGGTTAGCAGAAATTCTTGATCCCCCAGGGCATCGCTCATCGCGTGTGAATGACGCTCCGGCGGTTTTCAAGCCGAATGGCATTCGTTGAAATACATAGGTCTGTCCGTCGAAGAAGAAGTATATGTTGGGACTCCTCCTCTAATGGTATTTGCCAAAAGGCATTGCTGACATCTAGGGTGGTGAAGTATTTTTTCTTCCCGATCCGTCTGAAGACTTCTTCTATTGTTGGTGGTTGCACGTGGTCGTTTGACATATGTCGGTTTGTCTCACGCGCGTCGAGGCACAGTCTTATATCGCCGTTCGTTTTGATCACGACAACCAGTAGATTTATATATTGGGTAGCTTGTTTTTTGATTATCCCTTTGCTTTCCAGGTCTGATGTTTTTTCTGACTCTGTTCATATTGTTGTGAGCGCACAACGTATTATATATTACATAGTGCACTTAGCAACTACAAATCGCCGCCGGTAAAAAACTCGACCCTAGCGACGAGGACCGCTGACACGAAGGCCAGCACGAGTCGCGGCCATGACCATATATGGGCATTCCGATCGCTAGCCTCCAATCCTAAAATCAAAAGCGCTGACTGCTAAGTCAGCAACACGGAGGCGATAAAACGCCCGTCCTTCCAAGGAACGGCGGGCAGTCTAAAAACCGAGCGCGTACCGCGAGTCGACGAATCATTAACCTAATGTAACCCGCAAGTCAGGGTAGTGAAAGCCAAGTGTGTGATAATAAAGTTTATTTGAATCAGCTGCAAACTCATAAATATCAGCGTTCCCTCTCCCTCCATCTGCGGATCTGAAGAACCCGGTGCCGGTCCTGAGCTAATCAAGGCGCGGCACAACAAATTGGTGGCAGCGGTGGGATCTGCTAACCGAGAGAGAGGACATCCTGCAAAAAGGGAACGGATCATCAAAAGGCAGTAAAGCATCCCGGAGAGGAACAGCCAGCCAGATCCCGAGTGAGTGAAACGACGGTAGCAGCCGCCGAGTGTTATCAGCGACACTGGAGAAGGCCCCGACCTACCGCACGGACTCGCCAGCCCAAGCAGCGAAGCAGCGACGCAGGGACGCAGCAAAGCAGCGACGAAACGAGACAGCGAAGCGGCCCAGCAGGACAACGACTCAGCGAAAGCGGACAAGATGCGATATACAGCGTTAATGTAAGTCCGTTACAATTCGATATTGCGAGCGCCGAATGTAAAACTTCGCGAGCGATGCGATACGGATCGTGTACGCCGATAGCAACACTTAATGTCAGACGGCGAAATCACCCCATTCCGCCCCGTCAAAAACGCGTCATTTTTACACAGCGAGCCAGCGCTGCGCGCGATTAAATATAGCTCACGAAGCCCCGTACGCGTAGATAGACGTACCAATAGCGAAGCGTTAGACCGCGTGCGACAGAATTTAGACTCGCGATTGTCAGACGATGACACGCCGGTACTAGAATTGCACCCGAACGTTGTAATAGAACGCGAATTTTCGTTCGACGAAGTAGACGCAAGTTTAGCGCGCGAAAATAATAACGGCAAAAGCAGACTGACCCCGACACAAGCAAACGCACATTCAGACGCCGCAGACAGTGACGCGTGGTGGTTACACTGGGACAGCGACACAAACTACCGCAGTAGCCTTGATTCACGAGACGACGAGTCCGCGGAGGACATTATGAGCCAGCAAGGAAGAGCGACTCAAGACAATATACCCCGACGAGACTCACAATATGCCGAGAACACCCGAGCAGGTCAACGCGGAAATGGCGCGACTCCGACCATCGGTTAACGGGCGACCGTCCGACATCGACCAAAATCGAGCCCCCGAGCCGACACACGCGGAACTCGGGGCACAGGGCTCCGTGATCAACGACATACTAAACGTGGTGCGTGACATGCAAGACCGCATGAACCGCGCCGAGGCCACAGAATTCGACCGCTCCGTCGAACTTATTCGCGCCATGCGGGACATTCAGGACCGCGTAAGCCGGCTAGAATCCGCCACTTACGATCGCTCCGACGCACGAGAGCGCCGCATGCGCAGCCAGGGGCCCCTAGACGTTACATACGGGCGAACGCACAGCGACATCCGTAACCAACCGGGACATAACGTCGGGTTCCTTAGTCTGAAGGAAGCCCGAAACATGATTCCCGAAATAAACGGAGAATCCCAAGAGCGCGTCCGCGAATTTATAAGCGCGAGCACCTACGCGATGAAAAACACTCAGCCCGCGGACGAGGCAATGCTCCTAGAAGCAATTCCGTGCACGAAATTCAAGGGCAAAGCCATGACGGACTTCGACACGCGCGACATCCGCGATTTCGAACAGTTAAAGCACGAGCTAGAAACGGAATATCTTGGAAAGCGCGGCATGACCCATCTGCAGCTAGAATTTAACTCTCTGAAACAAAAACCGGGAGAAAGCGCTCAGGAATTCGGGCGCCGAGTCGAAAAACTAGCGCGAGAATTGTACGAGGCCATGGAGGAAGGCCAAGGGCACTCGCAGGAGCAGCAGAAAGCAATTCTCGACAGCATTAAGATGCAAGCACTGCATAATTTTCAAATAGGGTTGCACGAGGACATTAAAATGATAGTCAGAGCGCAGCGATACCGAACGTTGCAGGAAGCAATAACCGGCGCCAGCGCCGAGGAAAAAGTAAAGGGACCCCTCCCCGCGGAATGGACAAAAAATACGCCATACAAACTTTAACACGGAAAACGCGCGATATCCGGGGAATGAGGCGATACAGTGCCACAAATGTGGAGAAACAGGCCATTACGGGCGAGACTGCCGTACGAGCCGACAAGCAAATAAATTCGCGCTGCCGAGAGCGAACAAGCCCGGCGAGATAAATACGATCGAGTGCACCTATTGCAGAAAGATCGGACATAAGCGAGAAGAGTGTTGATCGCTGAACGGACGACCCAACACGGAACGGTCAAGCCGATCGAAAACGGACGCCCCCAAAAAGGCGCCAAAGGCGGTAAATGGTTTAAAGGTAAGAAAAAAGAAATCGCGAGAAACGAGCGATGAATCTTCCTCCAGCAGCGGCAGTGAAGAAGACGAGAGACCCAAGAAGAATAAGGCACGAGCCGCCGAGGAGTATCAAATGTCGCAGATAACGGGAAAGCATAACATGCACACCTTAAACCTGATAACACTGCCGATTCAAGAGACCAAGAAAGGCGAGACGAATTTCTTATTAGACTCGGGAACGACCCTGACGTTAATCAAAGTAGGAAATTTAAAAGGCAACACCATGGTGCGAGAAAAACGCCTGACTTTGACCGGAGTGACGGGACACAAGATCCACACGCTCGGAAAAATAAAAGCAACCGTAGACCTCGGAAACCAGAAAGTACGCCATACCATGTACGTGGTAGAGGATGATTTCCCGATCGATCATCAGGGAATACTGGGGAATGATTTCCTCACAAAGCGCAAAGCCGTTATCTCACACGCCACAAAGCAGGTATACATCGGAAGAGTTACATTTCAACTCCGACCGTATAAGAAGATAACCTCACCCCCCAGCAGTAGAGTAGGTATCGTAAAAGGTAAAGAACCTACACTAAGAGCATTCATCGGACACTGTCTGATGCAGCCGTCAAATTTCGAATGCCCGATAAGCATGTCCAACGGCGTGGAAAAATTAGTAGAGACACCCATACCGCGCGTCGCTCTAAAAGAGAAACCGGTAAGTGACACCACTGACGTACTCACGTTACACGCGACCGAAAAACGCGAATCCATTTCAGCGCAAGTCAAGAAATTATACGCGCAATTGCAAACTAATCATTTAAATAGCAAAGAGCGAAAAACATTAGAAAAAATTTGCAATGTATTTTATCTAAAAGAAGATAAGCTGAATGCGGCGACGCACGCACCAGATTTCGTTACCGGAGTCGTACGTTCTCAGGGACCAGAAGGCCAAGATCAACCGAACATCTACGCCAGCAGAAAATTAAGCAAGGCGAAACGACAATTCGACAAAAGGACGTACAAAGAAACATTTAGAGTAGGCGACAAGGTACTATTACATGACGAGACAGTACGACGTGGACGATCGAAAAAACTCGAGTCCCAATGGATTGGACCATACGTGATCATCGAAAAACACAACGACGTAAACTACACAATTAAAATCAAACGAAAGACACTACGCGTCCACGCCAACCGTTTAAAAAGCATTTATCGAAAATTAGATAAGAAAAGCGAAAGCAAAAGACGTAGCATAACACAGTAAATAAAATAAACAAAACTTACAATTAATCGCGACGGGGAGCACCATGCCCCCGCCCAGCCATCAGACGATCTCGACCAGACATTGCCATTACCCGCGCTAACAGCTGGGCACGACCCCTCCCAATCGGGTGGAGGGGTAAAGTTGAGAGCGCAAGAACACCACCGTAGGGTCGGTGGTACGGTCATCAAAGGGCCAAAAACGACTCATCCCCAACAACCAATCACGCCAATCGCCAAGCGGAATGATGCGTCTCCAAAACATGGGAATAAGTCGAGCAGTACGACCCAGCGGCAGGGCCGTAACGACCAAACGTGGGAGGCCATCCTCCTCCTCTTCATCCTGAGGACTCTCAGGATCCACAGCACTAGCACAGACGGGCACACGCTCAAGCGGCGACATATTGGCGAATTAAAAAATTATAGACTAAGACTGCACGAGAACAGCAACAAACTCAGACTGAAGCGTCTCGCCAAACGATATAAAAGTAACCTACGAACAGCCATAGTCAGCACAAGTAAAGATAAGTACTCTTATTACAGGATAACGTGGCTCATCCTCGCAACAGGAGCATCACCACTATCACCGTACGAAGTGACGCGATTTATCAACGAGCCAGGTATCTATTTCGAAAGAATCGGACACCTACAGCAGATTAAGGCAACGTGGATATTAGCGATACGCATAGACGTAACCGCATTGAACGTCAGACTTCAACAGCTCCAAAGATACCTAGGGCACACCGAAGAATTGTGCAAGTACGCCACTGGAGACATCAAAAATACATGTCAGATTGCTCTCAGAACCATCAAAAGAGAAAACGATAAAACGACACGCGCCCTAGATCACCTGCAAACAATTTACAAATCACCCGTAATTAAACGAGGTCTAATCGACGCCATCGGTCAAATAAGTAAAACTTTGTTCGGTATCATGGATGCCGAAGATGCAAAAATAATAAACGAACAAATACAACCAGCTGAAAATCATCAACTCTACAATAGGCCACATGGAAAGACTAGAACAAACGCTTTCATATAACAAAAATTTACTAGCCAACGTTACAAGGAAACTGCAAGATCAATTCATACACCGAGAGGAAATAGATGAACAACTACTATTGATAACCGCTATTCTGGCGGATCTCACGACAGACATAGACGATATTACAGACTATTTAACATATGGGTGTTTCTACGTAAATAGCAATTTTTCAGATTGCAAATCTCTCAATTTCAAACATGCCTAAAAAAAATTTTTTTTCTTGTTTTTGAGTGAATATAGAAGCAGAAACATACCCTGAAAGCCAGCGTACTACAACATCAAAAACCTGAAAGTAATGGCTCATTCATCAGTGATCTGATAAATAAGTAGTAACGAGTCGACTTTGCATGTCTAGTAAAATATTAAATTACCTCAACAACGAGTGATTTTGAGAAGGAAATGTCAAAAACATTCCTAAAATTACTTATTCCCGAGATAAATTCACAATTAGCAAAAAAATTCAATTTTATAAATGCTGATTTGGTTGCTATTTGTGGCTTCATTTTTAACACATTTTGTGGAGCTCCACATCGTGGACTTGCTTTTTTACTCATCTGTAAATATAAAAATCATTTTTGAAACATTGAATCAATATTTATTGGTAAAAACTCATGAATGGCCAGGTAACTGACATGCCAGTAGACTGACATTTCATGGTTGAATTGATCTCACTTTCTCCTGAATTGACGTAAACCAATTTCCATTAAAAATCAAATTTAGCCTACCGAATATCATTAGAATTTTACTATTAGAAGGAAAAATTCACTGCAATATAATAAAAAAAGATGTGCCAGGCAAATGACGCGTAATTTTATGACATTTTCTCAAGTAAAATACACGATTACGATTGTATCACGCTCAAAACAACCAACCACCAACAATGTAAACAACACACCTGATGTCCAGTTCTTGAAATCTTCACACGAGAGTCCCATAGAATCGATGCAACACGGCGGAACCGCGATTAAATTCAAAATGTGCAATTTTACTCCAAATGTCCGGACCAAGTTTGAAGCCGGTTTTTTCGGTTCCAAAGGGAGATTTATGTTTAATAATGATGTTAAAATCTTAGTTCTATATTATGATTGAATAAACATGGGGAATTTTCAATTGAGTTTGCAATTGGAGAGAGTAAGTGTAACTGGAATAGAGAATTTTCGTCAATGAACAGGCCAGGTAACTGACATTTTTGAGTGTGGTTGTATTTGTTTGTTTATTATTTTTGCATCTTCGGCATCCATGGTACCGAACAAAGTTTTACTTATTTGGCCGATGGCGTCGATTAGACCTCGTTTAATTACGGGTGATTTGTAAATTGTTTGCAGGTGATCTAGGGCGCGTGTCGTTCTATCGTTTTCTCTTTTGATGGTTCTGAGAGCGATCTGACATGTATTTTTGATGTCTCCAGTGGCGTACTTGCACAATTCTTCGGTGTGCCCTAGGTATCTTTGGAGCTGTTGAAGTCTGACGTTCAATGCGGTTACGTCTATGCGTATCGCTAATTTCCACGTTGCCTTAGTCTGCTGTAGGTGTCCGATTCTTTCGAAATAGATACCTGGCTCGTTGATAAATCGCGTCACTTCGTACGGTGATATAGTGGTGATGCTCCTGTTGCGAGGATGAGCCACGTTATCCTGTAATAGGAGTACTTATCTTTACTTGTGCTGACTATGGCTGTTCGTGGGTTACTTTTATATCGTTTGGCGAGACGCTTCAGTCTGAGTTTGTTGCTGTTCTCGTGCAGTCTTAGTCTATAATTTTTTAATTCGCCAATATGTCGCCGCTTGAGCGTGTGCCCGTCTGTGCTAGTGCTGTGGATCCTGAGAGTCCTCAGGATGAAGAGGAGGAGGATGGTCTCCCACGTTTGGTCGTTACGGCCCTGCCGCTGGGTCGTACTGCTCGACTTATTCCCATGTTTTGGAGACGCATCATTCCGCTTGGCGATTGGCCTGATTGTTTGTTGGGGATGAGTCGTTTTTGGCCCTTTGATGACCGTACCACCGATCCTACGGTGGTGTTCTTGCGCTCTCAACTTTACCCCTCCACCCGATTGGGAGAGGTCGTGCCCAGCTGTTAGCGCGGGTAATGGCAATGTCTGGTCGAGATCGTCTGATGGCTGGGCGGGGGCATGGTGCTCCCCGTCGCGATTAATTGTAAGTTTTGTTTATTTTATTTACTGTGTTATGCTACGTCTTTTGCTTTCGCTTTTCTTTATCTAATTTTCGATAAATGCTTTTAAACGGTTGGCGTGGACGCGTAGTGTCTTTCGTTTGATTTTAATTGTGTAGTTTACGTCGTTGTGTTTTTCGATGATCACGTATGGTCCAATCCATTGGGACTCGAGTTTTTTCGATCGTCCACGTCGTACTGTCTCGTCATGTAATAGTACCTTGTCGCCTACTCTAAATGTTTCTTTGTACGTCCTTTTGTCGAATTGTCGTTTCGCCTTGCTTAATTTTCTGCTGACGTAGATGTTCGGTTGATCTTGGCCTTCTGGTCCCTGAGAACGTACGACTCCGGTAACGAAATCTGGTGCGTGGGTCGCCGCATTCAGCTTATCTTCTTTTAGATAAAATACATTGCAAATTTTTTCTAATGCTTTTCGCTCTTTGCTATTTAAATGATTAGTTTGCAATTGCGCGTATAATTTCTTGACTTGCGCTAAAATGGATTCGCGTTTTTCGGTCGCGTGTAACGTGAGTACGTCAGTGGTGTCACTTACCGGTTTCTCTTTTAGAGCGACGCGCGGTATGGGTGTCTCTACTAATTTTTTCACGCCGTTGGACATGCTTATCGGGCATTCGAAATCTGACGGCTGCATCAGACAGTGTCCGATGTAACGTATTATATATTACATAGTGCACTTAGCAACTACGAGTCGCCGCCGGTAAGAAACTCGACCCTAGCGACGAGGACCGCTGACACGAAGGCCAGCACGAGTCGCGGCCATGACCATATATGGGCATTCCGATCGCTAGCCTCCAATCCTAAAATTAAAAGCGCTGACTGCTAAGTCAGTAACACGGAGGCGATAAAACGCCCGCCCTTCCAAGGAACGGCGGGCAGTCTAAGAACCGAGCGCGTACCGCGAGTTGACGAATCATTAACCTAATGTAACCCGCAAGTCAGGGTAGTGAAAGCCAAGTGTGTGATAATAAAGTTTATTTGAATCAACTGCAAACTCATAAATATCAGTGTTTCCTCTCCCTCCATCTGCGGATCTGAAGAACCCGGTGCCGGTCCTGAGCTAATCAAGGCGCGGCATAACAATATGTATTTCTGGTATTGGGTATGTTTTGCGTTTATAGGGTCGTGTTATTTTCATTTCTATTTTATGTTGGTAGTGGTTTACTCGTCCTATTTCTCCGTTGAACAGTTCAGCGTGTTTATCGAGGATTTGTTGTAGTTGTTCCTCTGCTTCTTCGCGCTTCATTGCATTTATGCGCATCGTTGGCGTTATTGATTTGCGGAATTTTACATCTATTGAATCGTCACATGCGAGCATTAATTTGTATTTGACTAGAAAATCAATACCTAATACTATCTCGTATGCCAAATTTTCGACAATGTAGAATTCATGCGCATATTTTTTGTTGCGATATTTGAAATTAATTTTGACTTTATTCGATATTGTCGATCCGCGTTCGGAGAATGCTCCTCTCAGGGTAAACTTTTTTATCGGTACTGTTTCCATTTGTTCGTTCGCTTCGCGTAGTTGTTCGTAAAAGGCTTTTGTCATCGCGGTCACTTGCGCTCCCGTATCAATTATTGCCTTAGTTGTACAGCTGCCGAGTTTCATACGGATCATTGGCACATCCGGCTGCGTTAGTTTTATCTTTTGTGCGTCCTCGATATCTTGGTCTAGATCATCGACGATTTTTTTTGTTCTTATGATATTAATGGGATTTTCTTCGCCGTCGGTTGCCGCTTTCGCCTCGTTGCCTTTATGTTCTTCGCGCGTCATCACGCAACATTTTCTATCGTCCGGCTCGTTTTCCATAGACTCTTCGCTCGTTGATGCGTCGTCCTTCGCGTACCCGGTCTCCCGGTCCGTGGCCGTGATTGCCGCTAACTTTCGTCCGCGGTCTCTCGCTTTTCCATCGTATTTTTCGTCGTACGCCTTTCTCGCGTAACTTTTCGCTCTGTCGTCGCGTTCCTCCCGTTCGCGCGTGTACCGCGTGACTCGCGGCTTTGCCGCGCTATCGTCGCTATCTGGTAGTTCGACAATATCTACTCCACCATTTTTCTGTTTCGCTCTGGGCGACTCAGTTTTCCGCCAGGCTGGCGATTTGTTATACGACGGTGTTCCGGTGCCACGGTTCGCCGTGTCGCGTCCGTACGCCCGTCGCTGTTTGTTGTCGTTGCGATTCTGCGTTGTCGTTGTCGTTCTTTTATCGTTGTTTCCGCTATCGCTGATTCGCGTTTGTCGATTTTTCATTAGCGCGTCGCGCTTTGCCGCGCAATCTGCGTGTTTCACGCTCGTTTTCTAACGTGTCCAACATTGAAATCATTTCATTTACATTTCTGACTACTGATGGTCTTAGTTCTCGTGCTGTTTCCGCGTCGAAGTGTTCGCGTATTGTTTGCACGATTTCCCCATCGCTCATCGGTGGAATCAATGTTTTTGCTTGTCTCGCGACGTTTAACGCATATTCCGTCATCGTTCCGTCTACGTTCGGTTTATATTTGCCAAAGTATATTTGTTGTCTGAATCGCATTTGCGCTTGACATCCCCAACATTGTTGGGTAAATGCGCGTTTTATTTCGTAAATATATTTACTATCATTTGCGTCTTGCAGTTCGAACCACTGGCTCGCCGCGCCTTTCATACATCTGCCGAAGTAGTGTAATTGTTCAACCTCCGGTACGTTTTCGTACAGCGCTAGTTTGTCAAATCTTTCCAAAAATCTTATCGGGTTTTGCTTGTCTGTTTTACCCCGGTACGTTAACTCGTCAAATGGGTTCTTTATCCAACCCCCTTGCAGTAGTCGTGCCTGTATTGGCATCATTTGCCAGGCCGCTTCGCGTTCGCGTTCATCGTCAAAGCCGCGGGAATCGTATTTGCCAACGTTCTTACTGTTCGCTGAACGATCGCGTTCACTTTGATTGTCGTCGACGAATTCGCGATTCGCGTGTTGTCTGCTGGTTTGTATTTGTTTCAGTTGCTCGGTGAGCATTTGTACTTGTTGCGCTAATAGTTTATTTTGCTGCGCCATTTCGCTCTTGATTACCGCCATTTTATCTCGTTCACGGCTCAAATTTAATGCGTGCGTTTCGTTATTTTTGCGCTATGTCGATCAATTGTCGTTGCTCGTCGCGGTTTTGTTGATTTTGATTCTGCTGATCGTCTTGATTGGACGCCATTATTTCTCCGTCGTTGTTATCGCATTCTCGTCGATTGGCGTTCGCGATATTTTGACGCACTTCTTCTTCCGTTGGTGCCGGTCCTCGTGATCTCGTATGTGCGCGTAGTGTGAAGAGTGTTGCACTTTAGGCATCTCCCCTCGCGCCTTTGATCTTGATCTCGGTCTCTTGTTACGATTTTTCGCTTTTGGACCTATTGTGACCGTTTTTGTCTAATTTTCATTTACGCTAGCTACTCTAGTTTAATCTCTCTCGCCGTTTCGCCGCGTTCGAACTACCATGTCTCACAACGCGTTTGTTATCAATCGTGCGCGTATTTTTATTTTCGGCGCTACGAATGCGCGTTCCTATTTTGATGTTCGTTGTACTAACCTTTTGCGCGTACCATTCGATTATTTATCACGTTATGCTTTCGCGTATCAAATTATACTCGTCACCTAATTTTGCAAATGTTGCATTACTTCGAATTAGTTTGTCACCCAATATGTCAGCTTATATGACGGGTGTTTTCAAATTGTTCTGAAATTGTTCTCACTTTGGACCACCCATTATTTGTGAACGTCGTCCGTGAGAACGACGAGAACTGTTTGCCTGTTTCTATGTTATATATTACGGGTGTTTGAGAAAGTTTATTTTCTCATTTAATTTTTCATCACGTACAAACGATATTTTTGGGTTCGCACAAAACGTCCGTACCCTGATTTACGCGATTCTGGTCCCTGTCGCATCTGCGTATTAATTTTCGCTTTACGACTTCGCGTCCGTACGGCGTACGTTGTTTTCGACGATTTTCACGCGCGTTCCTTTCCTTCTTTTGTTTATCGCTATTTTACGTATATTTCTTTCGCTGAGTACAAGTTTTCACATAAAGGAAAAAATTTTTTCGCATTCTATTTTTGCGCGCACTTTTCGTTTTCTACCTTCGTATT
This sequence comes from Temnothorax unifasciatus, assembly GCA_030770225.1. Lineage (NCBI taxonomy): Eukaryota > Metazoa > Arthropoda > Insecta > Hymenoptera > Formicidae > Temnothorax > Temnothorax unifasciatus. Next base: position 60,691 of record JASTWK010000704.1, on the reverse strand, counting down.
TCTTTCTTCACCTTTCGTCGCGTTTAGACTTCGCGTGAAGCGTCGTACGGTGTTTGACCGCGATTATTTTTACCGCAATTAGCGCTATTTTTCCTGTCGCCCTACGGTATCGCGTCCCGTAATCGTACGTTGTATTGCGCTTCCGATTCGCATGTGTGTCTCTTCTTTTTCGCTTTATTTTAGGTTACTCTATCTATACTTTATGGTTTACTATTCGGTGCTATTTTCGCGTTTTCGAGAATTCTTTTCTGACATTATCGTTTCTCCTACGATGCTACGATTCGGCCTTTGTTCCGTAGTCACGGTCGTCATTGTGGTTTTGCTACTTAGTCGCGTTTTGCTATTGCGTGTTGCTATTCAAGTAGGTTTACGTTATTTTGGTTTGCCGAAGATGCAGTTCTTTGCAGGTCGCTGTAGCGTCGTACGATCCGCGATATTCTATGGGATTCGCGTCTTTTATACTGTAACCGGACGGGGGGTTGTTACCGACACACTCAGTATTAGATTCGGTTATCATCGTTCGCCACTCGATTTTATTCACGAGAAATCGAGAAAGATGAAAATTTATCTCACTGACCATTCGCTGGACCTCGTTAATTCCCCTTACTCGCTGCTCCGGGCTCGCCCGCTGGGACTGTGGATCACCGCGGGACCTCGCTGTTTGGACCGTCTCTGGGACTGCAGCTGTGCACCGCTGGATTGGTCGCCCCTCTGGACCTTCGCTGGGCCGCTTCTGGATCTCTCGTCGCAGTGTCGGGATGCCGACAGATAGGTATCGCGGGAATAGGCTAATCTTTCGCGCGTCTTGGGTCTTGTGAGCGGGAATTCGTTGGAATAAATTTTAGTCAAGTTTATGGTAGATAAATCAACACCTTATTCTACCCTCTTCTCTACAACAAATTCAACGATTTTCCCGTACTTGGAGTTATTGCCGCTTGCGTATACGCGTAAATCTAAGTCGTTAATCTATCGCTAGGATTGACTAATAGAATAATAGGAACGTGTTCGGTGATAACGCCAAGCGGACTCCTCGCACTTGGGCCTTGCTGCCCTTTTATAGTCGAGCTTGCTTCCCTCCTTTTGCCCTGGCACGCCCCATTATCACGCGCCCGCTGTATGGTGGGCCTTTTGTTCGCTTGTCAATTTTGACGTTTGCTTTTGCTTTTGCTTCCGCGTTTCGCGATAATCGTTCACATATGCTCGCTCGCAGACAATGGATTCAATGGATAAATTCCTCAGTTTTTAGGTGTTTTTGCCGTTTGCGAATTCGCATAGAATCACGTACGTTCTCTCGAATGTTCTCGTCTTACCGCTTTCACAACTATTCTATTCGCTTCTACTTGAAGTTTCGTTTCCCTTTCAATTTTGATACTTAATTTGTTTAACATTTTATCGCCGTTTTAAACCTTCCTCCCTCGTGGAAACTTCGCGTTTACATTACTGAAGCGATTTGCTATCACCCGTGGTGATGTTTCGGTGACGCCATCCGCTCACCTGGGTCGTCTATGACCGTTCGCGACTCCGGTTCGCGTTTTGCCGTTCCACCTATCGTACGTTGACGAGCCTCCTATACCGTCATCGTTCTAATTTATTGAGCCACCCCCTATTGTGGGGTCTCGCAAAAAATGCCCGGTTCGAGATCTGGCGACCTGCACTCAAAAAAATGTTTCGCAAGTGTAGCTAGAATTCTAGGTGGCACAACAAAAATGTATCGCTATTTTTTGTATCTGTTAGAATATTGTTTGCCACATACAGAATTTATAGCAGCAACATTCTAGTAATATCGTCTGGAAAATTTAGGTCCCATTACCAAATGTTTATCACTGCATTGGATAAATATGAGTTTCGATACTACAGCTAGAACGATCTCTGTGAGAAATATAGCTGCCGATTATAACTGCACCCTCACCCGACATAAAAAAAATTATTTATTTCGAAATTTTATTACTATTTTTTAACTAAATTTGTTTCTTAAGATGCAGTCTATGATTATAAATATTTTTTCGTATTTGAAAAACACACTTACCTTGGTGGGATTCGAACTCGGGACCTCTGCATCATGAGCCAACTGCCTTACGTGGTAGACTACTTCTTAATTTGATGTAAGCGTTATATATAGTCTACATATGTCATAACCAGCGCAAATATATAATTTTTCAAAAATCATCTTAAGAAACAAATTCAGTTTAAAAAGAGTAATAAAATTTTGAATTGGATATATGATATATCAGCAGCGAGATAATATAACAACATATTGCATCATGCACGTGAAACAGTTGAGCGCAAGAGATCCTTAGCTAGACGGATTGGGCACGTTATACAAACTGTTGGTGCGTGAGGATCATATAGTCATTTGTCTCGCTTGCCGCTAATCTTTTCTGTGTACCATAGTCAAACTTTCTAACAGGTCTGATTGTGCTTAACATGGATAGGTGCCACAGAAAAACTGTCTTTCTACACTTCACTAACAGTTCAGATATAAATTCTGTCTCTGTCATTTAGATTGATTAAGTGTCAGACATATGCGATATCACAGATTGGCTAATCATTTATCTACCTCAGTTAATTTTTTGCAGCCAGAAAATTTTTACTGTACTTGCAAGACCATTTTTTTCAGTGTGCACGGAGAAAAAGTTACGGTTGCTACAACAGAATAATAATGTTAATTTTCGCCCATCCATACAAAAAGGTTATGGAAACCATAGTACTCTGGAAGTGACCTATATGGTTGCCCTAACCTTAGTGAGGGTAGCTACTATATGGATGTTGCAACCATAATATATGGATGTTACAACCATAATATATGGATGGTACAAAATCAAATATTCAACCGTCAAAAAAAATATTTATTTTGAAATTTTATTACTATTTTTTAACTAAATTGTTTCTTAAGATGCAGTCTATGATTATAAATATTTTTTCGTATTTGAAAAAAACACTTACCTTGGTGGGATTCGAACTCGGGACTTCTGGATCGTGAGCCAACTGTCTTACGTGGTAGACTACTTCTTAATTTAATGTAAGTGTTATATATAGTCTACATATGTCATAATCAGCGCAAATATATAATTTTTCAAAAATCATCTTAAGAAACAAATTCAGTTTAAAAAGAGTAATAAAATTTTGAACTGGATATATGATATAATATTTCTTAATGTCGGGTGAATGTCAGAAACCAGTGTCGACTCATTACGAAATTTTGTATTCGTAAATACTATTATGAAAAAAGTATAATTATAAAGTTAAAACATCCTTATCAAATCCTTATCAAATCCACTTTATTCTATGCAGAAATTCTTTTGCGCGCGCAATGGAACTAAACTCTCAATCAGTGATTCAGTGCTGTACCGTGCAGCTATATCTTATGGATCTCTCAACCATAATATTTGTGCTGCAGACCACATAAGAGAAGTAGCAATAATCCTTTGGTTGAGGCAACCATATACAAGGGTATTGTAACCGAATGTCACGTATCGTAAGCACTACGGTTATGAAAACTGTATAAATGAGCATATCTTAACAGTTACATTCAATGTAATATCAATTTAACTTGAATTCACATACATTTCTTTTTCAATCATAGAGAATGTTGTTGTAACAACCGTAGCAATTTTCTCCGTGTGGTGATCGGATAACGTCGCAGGTGGTACCGCTGTACCTTTTGAGCCTCTCTGAACCCTAATCCATCGTTGCTTCTCGCCGCGGGGTTCGGGTTCGCGATTTCGCGATCCAGTGACTCGCTCGTCCTGTAGTTTGTTTTGTCGCTCTTACGGAACTCGCACGCGGGTCGACCTGTCACGAAATTCGGTCGATGCCTCTCGGGTCGGGATAATCGATATCCGCTAATTAATCTACGTGAGAATTCAAGAAATGTAACTTCAAGTTCATCAAGCAACCCATATTTCCAAAATTTGTAACCATATCTGCTACTATTTCTTTGTAATTCAAACTCTTATGATTTCCTAAAAAATTTGTCACTACGTTCTTGAAACTGAGCCACGCATCTCTTTCTTTTTTATTCATTTTTGTTAACAAAATATTATCCCGTAACATCTTTCTAATTTGTGGCCCGTCTAGTATTCCCTCTTTTAACTTCGCATCTGAAACCTTGGGAAACATTTCTTCAATATACTGAAAGCAATTGCCATCCTTATTTAAAGCCTTAATATATTGCTTTACAAGTCCTAACTTTATATGCAGAGGTGGAAGAAGAACTTTCGATGGATCGATCAAGGGCTTGTACAGAACATTCTTTTTTCCAGGTTCAAGTGACTTTCTCTTAGGCCAATTTTTTTTAATGTAGTGGTTTGCCCGATCTCTACTGTCCCACTCACATAAGAAGCACGGCATCTTCGTAAAACCAGATTGCTGTCCCAACAAGATAGTTAGGATTTTTAAGTCTCCACAGACTTGCCAGTTATGATCAGAATATTTAATTTTATTTAGTATTACACCTAACTTTCCATATTCTTCTTTAGTTATAATTGAATACGCTACAGGTATTGAAGCATATTTATTTGTGTTATGCAGTAACACAGCTTTTAAACTTTTTTGTGAGGAATCAATAAACAGCCTCCATTCATCGCTTCTATAACATCTTGGTTTCAATTCATTCATTAATCCATTGCAACCCGATTTCCCTCGGTCTCGCTAGCCGAAGGGGCGCGGCTGCAAATTGATCGTCGAACAACCAGACGATAGCTCGGAGAGGCCGACAATATTAAATCTCTTACCGTAATTCCCGTATCTAGGATATTAGGCGATACCTTCTGATTGGGCGCCAGGTGCGATTATAGACGCGCACCACGTCTCGACGATGTCCGTTCGCCCGGCCTCGGCGCGAATTCAGGGCGTAGCTCCGCGTTATAGAGGTGAAGGTGGAGAGGGAACGTAACGCAATTGACACAAAATGAAGATCAGCAATTAAGCAATAACAATCAAATATATTTCATAAGGAGAACCAAATCAAGACGGGAATTCACGACCTGACATCGCTCAGGTGACCGGTAGCAACGCGGTGGCCGAAACGGCAACGAATGTCCGCGCAAAGTACATGATCTTCACGTCCGCGAGATTCTCTTCTCAAAGACGCACAACAGTCTCGACTCGACAAACGCAATAGTCCCGGTGCGCCAAGCGCAATACGCAACAATCTCGATGCGCCAAGCGCAATGATCCCAATTCGCATTTACCGTCGCGCCACCCCGTACATTAGTGCGCTCGCGAATTCTCCCTTGAGCGAGCGCGACGATACTTGCTCGCAACCACGACGCAAAATATCCGCGAAGCTCTCGGTCTCTCGAGACGCACAATACTTCTCCGCGCACGGCAAACACCCGGGCGCCCGAAGGCGCAACGCGACAATATTAATCACAAGTACCGAACACGCCACAATATCAATTCCGAATCTCAATATATTCCGAATCTCAAACATATAACGCCGAATACACAATCTCGAATACGAATAGCAAACACGAATTGACTGTCGACCGCCAGCGGGGTATCGAGGAGGGCCTTCTATAATGTTCTCGGCTACGATCTCGGCCGGCCACGTGCCCGCGACTTCCGGTTGATGTTCGCGGCAAGCTAACCGGCACCCGCGACGACGGGAGCCGGTATCCACAATGTGCGCGGTATTCTAAACGGTACGAATTGACTGCCGGGTCGCGACCGAGATCGAGCCCTTGCCTACGTGGTAGCACCGGAGCGGAGATCTTACAGTTTCTGCGGCTCGCTGCTGCTCGGCGGTGTCGGGACGCTCGTCCTGGGATGGCTCCTCGTTCGCGGCTCGATCGACAGTGAGGAGCGGTCGGTCCGGCGGGACCGCGCCGGGCCCCCGCACTCGCGCCCTCAAGCTCGCGGGTTTTCCGCCCCGCCGATTGGTCGTGTGTGTCGCCCTGCTCGCGACGCTGCGGACGATTTTCGCCGTTTCCCGCGGCCCATTTGAATCGGCTGCTGTGTCGCATGGGCCCTTCGCGGTTTTCCGCCCGGCTGGCCAGGCCGCGGCGGCGCCGCTCGGCCCTTTGGGGCGCCGCGGGGTGAAGTGAGTGGGCCATCCACCCGCGCTGCAGTCGCGGCGGTGCACCCATGGTCATGCTGCGGCGGGGCCGTGTTGCTGCGCGAGGCATTCCTGGCGCCACTCCAGCGGCAGGTCCCGGCGGCCCGCCCGTCGGCCGACCACTCCGCCGCAAGTCCTCCGTGCGCCCGCCGTTCCCTCGTTGCGACTCTTGTCGTTACAAAAGGCTCGATGATCCCACGCTCCGGTACCACCTGTCAATCCTACGGAACTTAAACTAGGAAAATATTAGCTAGCGCAAGCGGCCCTTCCCCGACTCGGGCCGGGGCGCCGTCCCTGACCTTCCCCTCGGCCGAGCTACCGTCTGGGTGAAGGACGGGACAAATGTCACGTCACACCATTTATATCTTTGCAGTATACTAAAGAAATGTCTTCTTGGTAAGCGAAATATTTTCTAAATTCTTTCTCCCTATCTCGATAGAAAGATGATTTTACTTTATTTGAAGTAAAGTTTCTGCTTTTCATCCATAAAGCTAAACACTCAGATCCATCCTTCGGTAGTCCTAAATCCCTGACTAAATCATTCAAATCTTTCTGATTAACTAAAACTGCTTCCTTTTTACTCGGAATATTATATGTCATGCAAGCGTCATCGCTACTTTCACTTTCGCTTCTTTCTTCACTATCATCTTCACTTTCTTTCTTCTCATCTGAATCGACTTCCATACTACTATTATTACCTTTAAATCCCGTATCCATATCTTCAACAATAGAATAACTACTATCCATATTTTCATCATTCTCCCCATCCTATGTAGAAACAAAAATTGGTTTCGTTACACTTGAAACTTCTGCATACGAATAATTCAATTTTTTTTACTATTTATTCCATTTAAATCCGTCATGCAAAAATAACAATTTTCTTGATTCAGGGGTTTTCTCCATATGCATGGAACCTTCATCGTTGGCTTCGCTTTATTTTTTAACATTTTAGCGCAAATATTACATATGTTTTTGGGAACCCAGTTAGTGTCTTGATTTGAGATATCCATATTGAAGCAAGTTTTGTAAAGTTCCTTAATATTCTTATTTATATTTCTGCGATTCTTCGGAACCTCATATTTGCCACAAATATAACAAAAATTGTTTGCATCCTTATTACAATTGTGATAGGACTCAAATCGTTCATCAGAATCACTTGCGTGAACTGCTGATCCTTGTCTTGTAGCATTATACCCTACAGTAGCCAAGTTTCCCACTATTGTAGAGCTACAGTCGCTAGATGACGACGTCTGCGGGCCTGCTTTCCCACCCTGACCAGCCGCCGATACTGGGCTTCCGAGACCCTGCATCGTAAACCACTTTTTAGTTGTACCTGCCATGACGGCATGAATGCCGTTTACCCAGGGACTCTGCCATATGGATATGTTGCCCACCGTCACCACGTAGAGGTGCCCTGGTTACAGGTACAAGCAAAGTGAATTTCCAACAAATGTTTCCTAAGGACAATTCTGCCTTCGGATTCGTATTCAGCGGAAAATTTTTTTAGGAAATCATAAGAGTTTGAATTACAAAGAAATAGTAGCAGATATGGTTACGAATTTTGGAAATATGGGTTGCTTGATGAACTTGAAGTTACATTTCTTGAATTCTCACGTAGATTATTTTCCAGAAAATCTTGGAGACTACAGTGAGGAACAAGGAGAACGATTCCATCAAGATATCAAGGAAATGGAACGCCGATATCAAGGAACGTGGAACACAAATATGATGGCAGATTACTGCTGGACGCTAAAAAGGGACGTAATTAAAAGAGGGCAAAAACGTAAAAGACAAACTCTGCATCGATCATTTGAAATTAAAAGAGTGCGATACCACAGAAAACCAATTTAAAGATATGTCATAATATTGAACCAGTCTGTCAGTTTTAACTTCGGATTCGTATTCAGCGGGAAAAAATACATGGGAATGCAGTAGTATCTCGGCCAAAACACTTTTTTTTCCTTTAATACGTGATTTTGAGCAGTTTTTTGAGGTTATCTCATAAATTTTAGCCAATTTGACAATTCTGACTTCGGATTCGGATTCAGCGGGAAAAAATACATGGGAATACAGTAGTGTCTCGGCCAAAACTTTTTTTTGCCTTTAATTCGTGTTTTTGAGCAGTTTTTTGAGGTTATCTCATAAATTTTAGCCAATCTGACAATTCTGACTTCGGATTCGGATTCAGCGGGAAAAAATACATGGGAATGCAGTAGTATCTCGACCAAAACACTTTTTTTTCCTTTAATACGTGATTTTGAGCAGTTTTTTGAGGTTATCTCATAAATTTTAGCCAATCTGACAATTCTGACTTCGGATTCGGATTCAGCGGGAAAAAATACATGGGAATATACTAGTGTAGTGTCTCGGCCAAAAAAATTTTTTTTTTGTGTGCCTGTGTTATTTATGTTTTTGGCACCCCGTGATTCGACATTTAATTTAAGCAACAGCCTTTTTTCTCAGTGTAGCTTTGTTAAGGCCACGTAAAAATTAGTTTGAAATTTGTTAATAAAAACCCCCTGTGACGGTCTACGCCACTTGAGGTACACGCCCGCGCGGTAACTCAGCGGTAGCAGTTAGGCCCGATCTACAATAGCTGTAGTAAGCCTCAAGAAGTAAGAAATTGACCAATCACAGTTGATTATTCTCCTCACATTCGCCTGTAATTGGTCAATTTCTTACGGCTTAAGGCTTACTACAGCTATTGTAGATCGGGCCTTAGAATAAGGTAGAATAAGGTAGATAACCGCTCTAATATAAACAATAAATAGCAACGCCCATAACCCCTATTTTTTTATTGCATATTTATGTAGCTTGCCTCGAGATTTTCAAAACACTATAATAAAGTGCTTTTTTATAAAGTACTTTTCGAGTTATAAAGCTTGAGAGTTACAAAACCGCCAGTATTAGCATTACCCAAGGTGTACCGCGTGAAGATTGCATGGTCGCGGATTTACACCTTAGAGAGAGCAATAAAAAATGGAGATTTCAGTGTAAAAATTTCAAAGTGATTTTTACGTGGCCTTAACAAAGCTATAGTCATACTAATATTATTTAATGCGCCACTTAGAACCCTACAACTTTTATTTAAAACATTTTTTTTTATGCTTCGTTTTTGAGATATTTGACTGTTGCAGTACTTTTGGGACAACTTCTATACATATAGAGTCTTAAAGAAGAATTCGAGACATACTGCAAGATAGTACGGGATTGTAAAAAATTAATAAACGTAAGTCCATAAATAAATTAAATATTTGATCTTTTTTTATCTGCAGTTTATTATTTTATTTTTTGTTTTCTAAGCATTTTTTACTTTACATAATGAATACTATCTACCAAGTAAGTTTTTAATTATTTTTTTACATCCTGTATGTATATGTATATAAGATATAAATTAAATTATATATCAAAAATTTTTATACATTTTTGGTATACATATATTATAAATTTTTTTGTATAAATAAATCATAAATGTTTATTTAAGAATTCTTATTATTACAAGAGTTTAATTTTGTAAATAATTTTATAAATTATGTAGGAACAAGACGATAATTCTGACACCGCGAGCGATAGTTCTTCCGAATCAAAAGAAAACATTGGCTCGCCACCTCTGAAAAAAGAAAAACTTTTTGTTGGAAAACAAATGTATAAAAGACTTCAACGACCTACCGTCCGTGAAATACTGAAAGACAACGAACAAGGTCGCTTGATATTACGAAGTTATTTGCAAACCAAAACACTATCGAAACATTCCCGGAACATTCTTCTAGAACTACACGTCACACTTGTTAAATATCGTTAAAGGGTAAGTAAAATGTTTTACGTTTTACTTTAGTTATTAGTATAAGTATGAAATATAATTTAGTTAACTAATTTTTTTTATAATAGCCCGGTCAATAAACATGACTTTCTGCATCTTGCTCGAGGAATAATAGATGTATTCCCATCGGAGGACATAAATTTATATTATGTCGCACCGATATCTAAAAAGGACTCTCGAAATAAAAAATCGATTTCTGTACGAGGCAAACTTGTAAACAAATATCGAAATAAATTGAGACAAAATAAACGTCTACTAGCAGATATTTCTGATGTTACAACTTCTACTGATTAGGAAAGTGAAGCTTCTAATGACGGTAAGTATTTCAATAGATATTAAACAATATTTTCTTAACTATATAATATGATCTATAATTCTATTTTTAGTTACAAGTGAAGTGTTGGAGACAAGCGTCAAATGGTTGGAAACTAATCAAGAACCGTGGGAAGTAGTTGAAAACCACTGGAAGACTACTGCTACTATTCGTTGGAACAATCGAAACAATCGGGATACTTCGCTTTCTGAAATATTTGAAAAATGGCCGATTTTAAATCATCCAATGGGCTGGTTATTAATAGTTCAGGATTTCGAACATTTCGAATTAAGTTCGACAGAAGACGCTATTAATCAGTGGCCTCAATTCTTCCAAAACGTCTTAAAAGTTTGCCCTCTTGAAAAAAAGAAAACTGTTCGAGTGTGTGAACTATTAAAAATAATAGAAAGTGATCAAAGCGATGGTACGTTTGTATATTATTGTATACTGTACACATGTATATTGTACACAATTATTTTTATACATTTATAAACTTGAAAGTATAATTTGTATAACATTTTCGGAAACAGAATCTAAAGCTATTGCGCAATTGTGTGCACTGCCATACATGATTCCTCCAAGAGGACGAGTTAGAACAAAGAAGGGTCATTGGAAACCTTCAATGACTGAATCTGAAGAAAGTCTTGTTGTTCATGTCAAGGTATGATTTAAAGTTTTATTCAATTTCAAAAAAAAAAATGGGTGTACTTTATAATCTTACTTTATAATTATGATTTTTTTCAGACTGCTGCAGATATAAGTGGCATTCGACAAAAACGAATCGATGTGATGTACCAGATGAATTTAACACTTCAGCCATATATCATTGCCGTAGGACCTACCTTAGCTGAAATATCATCGCTTTTTATATCTGTGGACAAGGTCTTATACAACGTAACATGCGCGTTTAAAGCAATCGATATTCATATATAGGTACTGATCCAACGTGAGTTATATAACTTTACAACAAAATACGACAAAATACCGTCATATACTTTAGAAGTAATAAGTGCGATAAAAAATCTTCCTGAAAATTTATGAGATAAAGCGAAATATTACAAAAATTGCGAATATTATTATTGATATAACTGTGGTCTCATACAGTTCCTTTTATTTGATATTTAGAAACACATAGTTTCTTTTATTTGATATTTGATAATTTGTAAGTTCGTTTTATTTCTGCGATATTAAGTATAGAAAAGTATTTTACGTATATCTTTAAGTAAGAACAATTTTTTATTTGTTACAATAACGACATAACCTAAAAAACAAAATTTTCCAGTTTGAATATTTCGAGAGAATCATTAAACTTTTATAATTTTTTTAAATTGCGATTTTGGTGTAACGATTTTGTTTATAGATAGTAAAGGAATAAAAATATTATTAGCTATTCACTTAAGGGGAGGTTCTCATCTAGCGACCCAAAAGTAAGGTAATTTTCTTGAATTTTTTTTCATAGAAGGAAGTAAATGAACAACTGAAGGTTTTTGACACTTATTTATGGAGTCTAAGAGTACATAAAAATTTTTTTTTAAATAGAAATTGCTGCCGTGGAATGGTGTTACACGTGGTGCATCGTGACCGCGTCAAAAAAAGATGTCCAATTGGCAATCACTCTAGCACCTGTAAAAATTATCAGAAATCAAAAATCCAAAAATTTTCATGAAATATATAATATTTGTTGGAGCTTGAACCTATAATATGAATAAAAAGTCGAAAATTAAAAAAATGACGGACATTTGAATTTTGAGTACCGTTTTTTCACGTTTTTTTCGCTTTTTAATGTGCTATATAAAAAAGAAAAACAACAAATATCACCTGCATTTAGGTTCAGGCTCCAATAAATTTAATATACTTTAAAACAAAAAAAAAGGCGATTCGTCGATTAGTTTTTGAGTAATCGTGATTGCCAATTTGAAAAACATGATTTTTCAGGAAACGCGTTTAAAGATTTTGTTAACGATTTCTTTGAGTATAAAAATTTTTTTATGTACTCTTAGACTCCATAAATAAGTGTCAAAAACCTTCAGTTGTTCATTTACTTCCTTCTATAAAAAAAAAATTACCTTACTTTTGGGTCGCTAGATGAGAACCTCCCCTTAATGTGTTTACTTCTCATCAGAATCCTCTTTTCTTTGCAGACAATTCAGGAATTATAATTTTTGTCGTTGTTGTAGCAAATGAGCAATATATAGTTTCTTTTATTTGATATTTAAAAATTTATAAAGTTTATTTCATTTCTGCGATATTATTAAGTATAAAAAAACATTTTAACTATACTTTATAAAAATATAGTTTATTCTAAAATTGAATTCTATTACATTCTATTTAAATTAATAATATTAATTTAAATAGAATTATATAATAATTAATATTCTATTAATAATTAATAACACTAAAATTTTTTATAATGTACTCTTGCCCGTTTTGCTTCGAATCGTATGGCTCTATTAGATGTTTGAAAGCACATTGTAAATTAAAACATTCTGCAAAACTACATTCTTTTTTTCGATGTCGACAAGAGTTGTCAACAGAAGTGCCAACAAAAATGTTGTGTTCTCGTGCTTTTAGTGATATTCATACTTTTCTTAAACATTTATCCAGAGCTCATTATGAAACAAATATTAAAGACAATATTCTAACCAATATTCAGACATATGATAACAGTTTAATGGAAGAGATGACAACTAGTAATTTATCCTCACAATCAATACCATCTACTTCTTGTGCCATTATTAATAGCGATAATATTTTTAAGGACATAACTATTACGGAATTTACAGAAAAGATTGCACAAATGTCAGCTTTATTTGTTGCAAGTTTATACTCTCGACCATCATTACCGCGAAAACTTTGTCAGGAAATAATAGAATCAATAAAAACTTTTCTTAATTGCGTAAAAATTATAGAGCAAAAATACAAGTCAATTGAACAGAATCCTAATGAAGATTTAAGTGCCATGTTTGATATTTTGAGTAATGCATTTGTAAATTATTTTTCGGAATACCAAACAATGCTTTATTTTAAATCATTGAATTCTTTAATAGTACCGCAAGAAATATGCATTGGCGCGTTTATTGATTCTAAACTTATGAATACTGCTAAACACATGCTCGTAAGAAATCGAAAAATGTGCATTACACCTCTCGAAAAAATATTAAAGACCTTTTTAGAGTTGCCTGATGTATATGACAAAATAATGTCAAACATTAGAAAAAGTGAACAGAACGAAATAATAACAAGTATATTACAGAATAAAATATGGCATTCTATTAAACAACAGCATAACAACGATGTATTACCTTTGACTACTTATTACGATGAATTGGAGATAAATAATCCATTAGGTACTCACCGAGGTTTACATAAGCTTGGAGTAGTATATTGGACTATTGGTGGTATCGAGGAACAATACGCGAGTATGCTTGAAAATATTTTTTTGATACAAATACATAACGTTACTGATTACGTACAAGTTGGTAATAAACAGATTTTTGCACCTCTCATTAATGAGATTAATAAACTTCAGGTTAACGGTATAACTATAAATATCGGAAATTCGGAGAAAAGGTAAATTTTGCGCTAATGAATATTCTTGGAGATAATTTAGGGATTCATGCTATTTTCGGATTAAATTCAAGTTTCAATTCTAATTATTCCTGTAGAATATGCCTTGTGCAAAAGTGTCGTCAGCTCTCCGCCTAATACATTAACTCGTAAAAAACAGATTCTTGAAAATGTTGAGTTACTTCAAAATGTTGAAAATTATGCAACAGATGTCAGTGAGAGAAATCATGATATTATCGAGGAATGTACTTTCCATTCAATAACCATTTTTCACATCACAAAAAATCTCAGTGTCGATGTGATGCACGATTTATTTGAGGGAATTTGTCGCTACAATTTAGGTCAATTGTTAAACAGGTTAATAAATAAGGACAAATTATTTTCTCTCGAACAATTAAATAATAGAATTTACTCTTTCGATTACGGGGATAATCATTCTACAAACATACCGCCTTTAATTAACATGGATGCTTTAAAAAAATATATATTATTTATTCTGCAGCTGAAATGGCATGTCTTTGGAAATATTTAGGTTTGATAATTGGCGATCTTATTCCAAAACAAAATAAAACGTGGAAATTATGCATAATTCTTAGAAAAATGATGTCTATTATAATGGCAGAAGAAGTAACCCATGAAAATTGTAGCTTATTGAAAAAGCTAACGAGTGAACATCATAAATTATATATAAATTTATTTGATGATGCATTAAAACCGAAGCATCATCTTTTACTTCATTACCCACGAGTTATGCAACAGATAGGTCCTCTTAAATATATGTCATCCATACAATTCGAAGCAAAACACAAAGAACTTAGACTGCAAATGCTATTACATCTAGAAAAAACCCTGCATATTCATTAGCTATGAAACATCAACTACAATTAAATTGTAAATTTATCTCAAATAAAGGGTTTGAAAATTGTTTAGATTGGGGTGTCATCTTACATGAAAATTTGATGGATATCGACCTTTTCAATAATTTTAAATATATACTACCGTTTGTTTCTTTTGATGGTTATAAATCTTTATCTTGGATAAAAGTTAATGGTTAAATTAACATTTTATAAACCAAACATGGTTATTGTAATAGATAAAACTAATAGCAAATTTGGCCATATTAAGTATATAGTCCGGTCAAAGTAGACATTCAAGGTTACAATAATTCCGATACAGCTGAAAATTCATACGAATGTTCGGAACACCATTATAAATGAACTGTGAAAAGTCCCCATACATCCCGTGCCTGGAAAAAATTTTATTCAAGGTCAAAGGTGGCAAAAATGGATTTTTCGTGTTTTTCAGCCGAATGGTAAGTTTTATCATAAAAATAGCTTAGACAATAATTGTAGATCGTGCAATTATCTATAATAATTGTCTCTATACTTTTTTCTGTAAGAGTCACCGTTTCCGAGATATAATCATTCAAAAAGTTGAAAAAACGGTGTTCTTCATAATATGCATAAGTACGCCGCGTACATACATCACTGGAGCACACCGTTTTTTCAACTTTTTGAATGATTATATCTCGGAAACGGTGACTCTTACAGAAAAAAGTATAGAGACAATTATTATAGATAATTGCACGATCTACAATTATTGTCTAAGCTATTTTTATGATAAAACTTACCATTCGGCTGAAAAACACGAAAAACCCATTTTTGCCACCTTTGACCTTGGATAAAATTTTTTCCAGGCACGGGATGTATGGGGACTTTTCACAGTTCATTTATAATGGTGTTCCGAACATTCGTATGAATTTTCAGCTGTATCGGAATTATTGTAACCTTACCCCTATTTTTTGGGCTAAGTTGACCGGACTAAGTATATTTTAAAAAATGATTTATATGAAACTTTCTTTATATATAAGAAACTAAAAACAGTGCAATTTAATTCTCATTTTCACGCATATGAGATAGAAGACAGTGTCTTGGGGATTTATGGCTCAGTCAAACCTTGAAACGTATAAAACTTGTAATAAGCATATTATTGAGGGTAAAAGCTATATTCCAGTGCTTTAAACTCTTCCCTTCACTATTCAGCTTCCTCTTCTGTAATTTTAACTCTTGCATTGCAAAAATAATTTACATGAAACTTTCTTTATATATACACTTAACTTTCCGTGAGAGACGAGAAAATCGCAAGCGTTCCCGAAATTATGGTAGTGTACAAGGAACTAAAAACAGTACAATTTAATTTTCATTTTTACGCATATGAGATAAACTGTTCATAGTTTAAGTTCTGCGATGTAATTATATAAGTACGTATATATAAGTGTTTTTTGCTATTAGTCTACGAAATTTCTTTGTCATCTATAAAGCTTGTAATAATAATTTTATTGAAAGTAAAAGCAATATTCCTGTGCTTTAAACTGTTCATAGTGTTTAAGTATGCTATGTAATAATATATAAGTGTTTTTGTGATAATTCTAATAAAGTTCTTTTGTAACAGAAAAACATTTAATTTTTTTAACTTCCTCATCTTTTACAATTATGTAACGATATTTAACACAGTATCTATTAATCACAAAATGCTTGAAATATCATGTTTTTTGTTGTTTTAGGTAGAATTTGTAAAATACGTAAATATTGTTATCAAAATTGTATTTTGCGTTATTCGTAACACAATTCCTAGTAACGTTGTCCTTTGTAACGTTGTCCATGTTGCCACATTAAAATAATGGAATGTTAAAACTCCTATCATATTCTATTACTTTAATTACATGTATAATTTGCATAATTATTAATGTCTACTAATGTGATTAACAAATAAACGATAGTATGTATGAAACATACAATCGTTGCTGTTGTTTTAAATAGATGTACAATTTGTAAAAGCTATTTATGTATTTTTCTTTGAAAAAAGAGGAAAATATAAATAATTTTCGATTCAATGTAAACGATTATTCTTTACCTATTCAATGTAAGGATTAATTGCTTACATTGAATCGAAAATTATTTATAATTTTCTCTTTTTTAAAGAAAAAAAACAAAAATAGCTTTTATGAATTCTACATCTATTTAAAACAACAGCAACGATTGTATGTTTCAAACATACTGTCATGTTATTTGGTAATCACATTAGTAGACATTAATAATTATGCGAATTACACATGTAATTAAAGCAATAGAATATGATAGCAGTTTTAACATCACATTATTATAATGTGATAACATGGACAATAGTTGCAACTAGGAATTGTGTTACAAACAACGCAATATACAATTTCGACAACAATATTAAATGATCTAAATAAATTCACTTGCTTTCAAAACAACAGTTTTCTTATTCTTAGAGCAAGCATCAGTGGTTCATTCATATGTAAATATAATCCATCGAAACGTATAACTTGTCTGTTGTATAATATATCCAGTCCAATAAAATATAATTAGATTAATATGATTATACGTATTGTAGCTTTGTTTGCATGCGCAATTTATTTAAGTATTTTTGTATTTATTTTTTAAACAAATTGATATATATCAAATAAAAATGCTGTTAAAACAACTATTTTTTTATTCTTAGAGCAAGCATCAATGGTTTATTTAATCGTTAATATAATTGAGCGAAACGTATAAGTTATATATTGAATAACATATTTAATTAATTGAAATATATTTAAGTTTAATATAATTATACGTAACGTAGCTTCATCTGTATGAAAAATGTAATCAAATAATTTTGTGTTTACTTTGAAAACAAACTGATACATTTCAAATAAAATACTTTTAAAACAATCACTTTTTTATTCTCGGGGCAAGCGACAATAATTAAATCAATCGTACGTATAAAACAACTAAACGTATAATTTGTATATTGAATAACATATTTAATCAATTCAAATAAAAATACTTTTAAAACAAGCACTTTTTTATTCTTGAGGCAAGCGACAATAATTAAATTAATTGTACATATAAAACATCTAAACGTATAATTTGTATATTGAATAACATATTTAATCAATTAAAATATATTTAAGATTAATATAATTATATGTAACGTAGCTTCATCTGTATGAAAAATTTAATCAAATAATTTTGTGTTTACTTTTAAAACAAACTGATACATTTCAAATAAAAATACTTTTAAAACAATTACTTTTTTCTTCTCAGGTCAAGCGACAATGATTAAATCAATCGTACGTATGAACCAACTAAATGTATAATTTGTATATTGGATTATATGTTTAATCAAATAAAATATAATTTGTACAAGATTTAAGTAGAAGTATTTGGCAGACGTGGAAGAATTTCTGAAGAAGAGACAAACCGGAGGAGTTGTAATCGGCAGAATGAAAATATTCACACTCGCATATGCAGACGACCTGGCAATGATGGCGGAGTCTGAGAAAGACATGAAGAGGATGCTGAAATCTTTGGAGAAATACCTCGAAGGAAAGAGATTAACTTTAAATGCGGGTAAGTCCAAGATATTATTTTGCAAAAAGGAAAGAAGCAAAGAAAGAAAGTGGAAATGGAAGAATGAGGAACTAGAAGAAGTAAGAGAATTTAAGTACTTAGGTTTTACGTTCAAGAAGAATAACAAGGACGATGCACATATAAAGGACGTAGTTAAAAGAGCAGCAGCAGCTATGGCACAGATATGGGGAATAGGGGAGAGGAAATTTGGAGGAGACTTTGACAGAAGAATTATGATGTTCAATGTTATGGTGAAAATCATGTTGTACGGAGTAGAAGTATGGGGATGGAGAGAATGGAAGGAAGTCGAGGCACTACAAGAAAGGTACATAAAATGGGTTCTTGGATTGGATAGGTGTACCCCAGGATACATAGTCAGAGAGGAGACAGACATAGAGAAGATAAGCCTAGAAGCGGGAGGGAGAGCGATAAGGTACCAAGACAGAATAAAGAACGAGTCAGAAAATGCGATACTAAAAGAATGCAGAAGAGAGATGGATAAGATAGAGTGGGAAAGTACAAACTGGGGTAAGAGGATGAAAGAACTATATGAAGCAGGAGGAACGAGTCGGTGGGAGAGAGAAGC
Source organism: Temnothorax unifasciatus (assembly GCA_030770225.1). Lineage (NCBI taxonomy): Eukaryota > Metazoa > Arthropoda > Insecta > Hymenoptera > Formicidae > Temnothorax > Temnothorax unifasciatus. Next base: position 41,929 of record JASTWK010000704.1, on the reverse strand, counting down.
TAAGGAAGACAAGGGAACGAATACAGTTGAAGAATGGATGGAAAAGTATAAAGGAAAGCTGCTGGAGGAAAGGGAAAATAAAATAAGAAAGTCAGTTTCGGCGAAAGAATACAAAAGGTGGAGGGGAGCAGGAAGAGCGAAATACTTAGGCCATAAAGGAAAAGGAAAAAGATGCTGCAATGAATGGAAAGGAGATAGATATTGGGAGGAGGATAGCAAAAGAGAATGTAGATTATGTGGAGAGAAAGAGGAAACCTGGAAACATATTTTGACGGAATGCATAGAAACGAAAGAAATGGGCATATCGGAATCAACAATGATGTCGGAAGGAGGAGAAGAAGTGGAATGGATGCTTAAAATCATCGGAATGAGGAGGGAAAGAGAACAGCAGCATTGTTAGGCCGTACAAAGGCCAGGTTCCGATTAAAACCTTATGGGTACATGTAAAGGGTTGGGTACGTCCCTGTAAAACGCCATGTATCCCGAGAAGGGAATCATTACCTTAATTTAAAAAAAAAAAAGATTTAAGTAGAAGTACGGTTGCATTTATTCCATTTTAAGTTGATACAATACAACATGTAATTCATGTCGTAATTTAATAGCCTTCTTACAATTCAATATACGTTTAATGCAATATCCTATATTATTAATTGAAATTTATATATTGTTCTTTTAATATACATATTTAAAATAAAAATCAATAGCAAATATAATTAAATAAACTATTTATTTTTGTGGATGCCCGTGACGTCGACGTTTAATTAAAGCAACCATTTTTTTTTAATTTAATAGCTTTTTTTCAGTGTACATTTTATGTTTATTTAATTATTATCAGTTTTCAAAAATAAAAATAAAATAAGATTACATGAACGTTATATTAATCCAAAAGTGTGCCACACCTTACTATGAAAGTAAACTCCACAATACAACTAATACACGTTGTGCAGTTCCGTAATTTATCTATCGTTCTTATACCATCGTTCGTCGTATTTTAAATAAGAGAAACTGATTCCATTGCCATCTATGATTTAGAAACGTAAATGGTTTCAAAGTGTTTCTTATAAAGTGTTTAAGTGGCGTTTAATAACATAGTCTCAAATGTTTCCATTATAGTTTTTTAAGTATTTATAAAATGTTTGTTAGCAGACGGTTTGCAACGTGTTTCGAAACAGTATAAACATCAATAAAACTCTTCATAAATAGTGTGTAACCATTGATAAAACTCTTCATAAACAAATATAAACACAATCTCTCACTGATAATTTTTGCCAGGGATGAAATGTTTAAGTGGCGTTTAATAACATAGTGTCAAACGTTTCCATTATAGTTTTCTAAGTATTTATAAAATGTTTTGTCAGCAGAGAGTTAACCAAGTGTTTGCAACTTATTGCTTCCAAACAGTGTAAACATCAATAAAACTCTTCATAAATAGTGTAATTATTGATATACATATAAAACTCTTTATAAACAAATATAAACACATTCTCTCACTAAAAATTTTTGCCAGGGATGAAGTATTGGATCGATAATTATGAATTTACATTTCCTTGTAAAGATCACGATTCAGACATCTTGTCTTATGCAAATTTTTTATTATATTCAACTAAAAATGCGCCAATTCACTTACCAGAAAAATCAAAAAGTAAAAAAAAAACGTATCATTTAAAGAAAAATGTCGAAACTTAACAATGTTTAATATTCCCTTATAAAAAAAAACTATTAACAGCGATTTAACTATTGGATTTTTAATAGTTAACTATTAAATTTGAATAGTACGTACTATTAAAATCTAATAGTTATCCAATAGTTAACTCACTCTCAATAGTTTTTCAATAGTTTTTTCTATAAGGGTTAACACGTTCACTTGCAACAATATTGTGTATATTATATATAAATGTAAATGTATACATACATATACTAATATATACATATATGAATATATTTATAATATTTCATACAGATATATTGTTATTTCAAATTCTTCAAAAAATACTAGGAAATTATCTACGTAATTTTTTCATATTGCATGCATATAATCCCACACAGCACCATATATTGCAGCAACATTGCAGTAACATTGTCATATTGCAGTTACCGTGAAATGTTGCAGATACTTTGCAGCAATGTTGCCAGTAAAATGTTGCGAGTAAAATATTGCTGCAATATATCAAACGCAACATTTTAGCAATATTAAAATTGAAATATTGTAACAATATTTCTGAAAAATCCATACATTATTTGTGACCAAGTCTATTAATTTTAGAATGACGTAAAACGGTAGTAAGAGTATAACAAAATATATTTTATTTATTTAATTATATATCTGTTACATGCCTTATTGGAATTACATAATCTGTCCCCAATTGTGTAATTCTCCACATTTTCCTGGCTATAAAAAATACGGGCCATCGAGATAACGCGCAATTGATGTCATTACGGACTATGTAAATATTTAAAAGTTTCGATGAACATGGTTATTCATATAATTCCTTTAATATCTGACATTTACGTCCTATAACATAAATATTATTTCCTTCTGTTTGTATTATATTTAAAGCTACAATACTATAATAACATAACTATATTTTCTTGTTATAGCGTTATTTTGTATTGTAAAAGTAAAATAAATTTTATATTATAACTTTATAAATAGAGTGAATACGTTTATAACATTATCTCACATGTTCTGCGTTTCCTTATCGTTTTATTGTTCTATTCGGGAATCATTGTGTTTTTACTTTAAATCTTTGAATTACTTTTGTCAATAGCAGACCAATATTATTAGAAAATATTTTGGCAACATTGCTACAAAATATCGGAAACATTGTCAGAAATATTGCTGCAACATTTCCCAAGATTGCTGCAATATTATATTGGGGCGGACATAGATCGATTGCTGCAACATTGCAACAATATTGCATGCAATATTGCAATCTTGCCGTGCAATACTGCTGCAATGTTGCTGCAATATATCGTGCTGTGTGGGATGCATATAATGTTTTAAGTATAATTACATTTTTTCAACCATTACGAAACTTTCAATCCTTCAAGAATAATTAATGCTTTTAGTGTTATTAAGGCTTGGTATTATTAAATAAAATTTAAATTATACAAATAATTTCCGTAATTTTTACATTATTTATACAATTTGTGTAAATAATAAAACGTCTTCTTGTCATTTAAAACTTTGTAAGAAACAAAACTTTATAAGCAAGTAATTTGAAGCTATATATATATGTATACCACAGATTAATAGACAGATAGCCAATGGCCCCTCTCAAGTCGAGACCACCATTTCCGTGCTTTGATTACCGACACACTTTGCCCCTTACCGACACACTTTGCCCCTAGGATTGAGTCCGGACTAAATCACATTACAGACTTTGCCCCTGGTGCGAGTCCGAACTAAATATACCCGATTTTACCTACAGACTTTGCCCCTGGTGCGAATCCGGACTAAATATACAGTGATGCCAGATTTCAGCAGTAAATGCAGTGATGTCAGATGCTTGACGCTCGGTCAGCCGCAAGCCGGCGAGAATCGTGCTAGGCTTCTTTCTCGGCGCTCGCGCTCGCGCGCGCGCGCACACCTAGGTCTTGTCGTCCCTTATTAATTAATTACTTTCGATATTTATTGATTATATATATATATATATATATATATATATATATATATATATATATATATATATATATATATATATATATATATATATATATAAAGCCGAGACCGAGGATTAATGAGCAATGATATTGTTACAAATAACGAAAGAGTAACGCTCGATAAAGCAAACAACTGAATAATAAATAATGGCCAACGTTCGAGCAATAATAGGTGTTAACATTTATATATTCAAATTTACAGTAGTGTAATACGAAGTTACGTTTACGTTTCGACCATACTTGGTCTTCTTCAGAACCGCATATACATAATTAGAGTCGAATTTACAAATAAAGGAATCGGTTAGGATCCATCGCTAAGATTTATACATAAATAGAGTCGAATTTACAAGTAAGGAATCGGTATCGATCCAACGCAACGGTTTACAATTAATTCTACCCATGCCAGTAGATAAAAAAGTCATAGTATTGTCGAAGTCAATTTTAATGCTGAGTCGATCGTTTGTTACGTTATTTATGTGCATCCAGGTTGTTGGTGCAAACAAGCCCATTGTCTCCAAACCCTCTTAGTGGCAACTGCATCATATATAGAATTCCGTAGAAACACGTGAATTTGATAGTTAAGTTTGACTTGTGAAATGGACTCACATAAGCGGTCTGTGCAACGGTGACGCGAGATCTTTCCATCGTCAAGGAGGAGCGTGTGTTCGTAACTAAAGACTGCGAACGACTGAGAGATACCCGTGTCGCAAGGGCAAAGCAACGAGATCATTGTTATTAAAATATTTATGACAACAGCCTCAACACATCAAAATAAGCCTCGTTTAACAATTCCGTGTCCTTGTTTGAATTTATGCCGTTAGGCTGCTCTTTGATGTGAATCATTTCTGCAGTCAATCTCTTTTTGTAGTCGTGCTCCACCTCTAAGACACGCACGTTATCCCAATCGAAAGAATGATTAAATGTCGTAATATGCTCTGAAACCACCGAATGTTTAGACGCGTCTAACTTGATGTTTGCTTTGTGTTCTTTAATTCTAGTGCTTAGCGATGGATCCTAACCGATTCCTTTATTTGTAAATTCGACTCTAATTATGTATTTGCGGTTCTGAAGAAGACCAAGTATGGTCGAAACGTAAACGTAACTTCGTATTACACTACTGTAAATTTGAATATATAAATGTTAACACCTATTATTGCTCGAACGTTGGCCATTATTTATTATTCAATACTATTGTTATTATATAATAATAAGAAAACTTATTTTATAATTTGAAAATAATTTCTTATTTTTTTATGAGCAAATCGTTAAACTTTCCTAAAGTTGTTAGAAAATATGCGAATAATTTTAAAAATTGTCAATTTTCCTTAGTTCATATGTATTACATAACAACTCATTTGCCTAAAAAAATAAAAATGCAAAAAAAGTTAGAAAAAAACCAGGACTCGAACTTGAGACCTTCAGCATTTTAGCCGATCGTTTTACTCGCTCGTCCACGTTTACTATTTATAGAAAATTGCTTCTACCGGCTCGATAGATTACGCACATGGAAACTTTAAGTAATTTTATGTCATTAATTATTTGACATTGGCACAAGTTACTATGTCTTGTAAAATACATATAGTAAAATTAAAGGACAAATTTTTGCAATAACAGTTCTGTGTATTTCACTTTTACGAATAGATTACGTACATATTGTTGCTCAACGGAAACCGCGAGAAGATGATGGTCTCTTCCGTCATGAGATAATGTAAAAAATTTGTTTTTTTTAACATTGCAATAATTTTAATATGTATAAATTAAAAAATATATAAGTAGCTAAAGCTCGTATGTCTTAGATAAAACAAGGACAAGAGCCAATAACCGAACAACATGATTCTAAATAATATAGTTTAATATTCCGTCAAAATAACTGAGACGTTTCGTGCTTTACAGAGACTTATTCAATCAATCAAATAAATCCTTCTAATTAACTGCAATACATCATATCATATAATAATCCCGTTACATAAAAAATCCGTCGAGAGATGAAATAAATTAAAAGAAAGTTTAACATCATAAGATTAACATTAATTAATAATTATAGCATTTTTATTATGGAATTTATCCTCTATTAATTTAAATCATAGCGGTCGTTTTTACTTTCTTAATATTAATAATTATAGTATACAAATTACATGGAGTTATTATAAGAAGCCACATCATCATCAAGTTGAAAGCCCAAAAAACCGATTAACAAATAGTCGAAATGTATGGGTGGTCAAACTATAAATTTAATTAGAGAGTTGTTAACAATTAAAACTTTAAAAATAATTATTTGTTTAATGGCGAGAAAAATCGTGTTAGAAGGCTGAAAAATGTGGAGCAAACGGCTTTAATCATCGCATATCAAAAAATTTTCCGAAGTCAAGCTATGTAATAGTCAAGTAGTAAAAAATCTATTTTAGTAAAAATCGAATTTTTTAAAACTGTGACATAAAAAAATAGTAATTCTCAACAAAAAGTAGACTTATAGTCTTACAAACTCAAATTAGCATCAGCTAAATTCTCAAATTAACGAAGGCTTCTATGCTTCAGTTCCAAAAAGCGACTGAACGAGCAAGGACTCAGAAATTTGTCAGTAAAGGTTGGAATCGTGGTGATAAATAAAGCTAGAGAAAGTAAGTTATTAATTTAATAATTATCCCTGGTGTACAAATTTGACTGAAAATATAATGAAATTCTACTATCAATTGATCCCTTTTCATTATTATTCCATAAATATAATTATAAAAATTTCAGTTTTTAGTTAATTTTAGTTAAATTCAATAACTTTCATGATATCTAATATTCTGACAAATTTTTCATTATTTTTTAACAGTATAATTTAATTTTTCTTATATTTCACAGTATTTACATTAAATTTCATTAAAAAATGCATTCTGCGCTCGCCGCAGTGACTACTGTTAAAGTGTATTCTGCGCTCGCCGCAGTGACTAATAGCCGTATTCACCTCTATTAAGTTAGCCCCCCCACCATCGCAAAAAAATCCGCACTTATTAAAAAATTTAGTGCTATTTATGTGCTAATTTGTTGCTCTAGTCCGGATTTTGTTGCTCAAACCATTTAGCAGGAAATCGCGATCGAAATAGGTGGGGCCAGCTTGTCGTCAAGCTAGCCCCCCCTTATAATAAAAAACCTATATAGAGTGCTCAAATCCAAAAAACAAATACACCAGAATTTATTGCCTTTTTGTTGCTCCAAGATAGCGTAAAAACATTTTTGAAATATAATGTTTTTTTTTAGAAAATAAGTATATCCGAATATTTAACAGACACCACTATATTGACTACATCTTAAACAACGTTATATTTCCAAAATGTTTTCACGCTATCTTAAAGCAACAAATTCTGGTATAAACGTTTTTTCGATTTGAGCACTCTATATACATTTTTTCGCATAGGGAGGGGGGCAGCTTGACGCAAGTTCTAGCCTCACCACATACTAAAAAACACATATAGAGTGCTCAAATCCAAAAAACAAATACACAAATACAATTTGTTGCTTTTTTGTTGCTCCAAGATAGCGTGAAAACATTTTCGAAATATAAGGTTCTGTAAACAATATCACTAATAAATACTGCATCTTCGACCGTTATCTACGACTTGGATGGCTAAAAACTAAGTAAAAAAATGTGTTGCTCGGATCTTGTTGTTATTTAAATATTCTATGGACCGTGCCCTACCAGAATATGCAACATATGATTTTGTTGCTCTTCTCTAACTGCAAATAAACAAATTATTTATTTCCGTGTCGACCGTTATCTACGACTTGGATGGCTAAAAACTAAGTAAAAGAATTTGTTGCTCGGATCTTTTTGATCTTAAAATATTCTATGGACCGTGTTCTACCAGAATATGCAGCATATGATTTTGTTGCTTGCCCCTAACTGCAAATAAACAAATTATATTTCTCCGCGTCGACCGTTATCTACGACTTTGATGGCTAAAAACTAAGTAAAAAAATTTGTTGCTCTTCTCTTTTTTATCTTAAAATATTCTATGGACCGTGCCTTATCAGAATATGCAACTTATGATTTTGTTACTTGTTTCTGACTACAATAAAACAATTATAGGTAGTTATGTAATTATAATTATATTATGCAACTGTAACTATTATTCCAAAGACTAATAGGGCACGGTCCATAGAATATTTTAAGATAAAAAAAAAGAGCAACAAATTCTTTTACTTAGTTTTTAGCCATTAAAGTCGTAGATAATGGTCGACGCGGAGAAATATAATTTGTTTATTTGCAGTTAGAGGCGAGCAACAAAATCATATGCTGCATATTCTGGTAGAGCACGGTCCATAGAATATTTAAATAACAAAAAGATCCGAGCAACAAATTCCTTTATTTAATTTTTAGCCACGGAAGTCGTAGTAGATAACGGTCGACGCGGAAATAAATAATTTGTTTATTTGCAGTTAGAGGCGAGCAACAAAATCATATGTTGCATATTCTGGTAGAGCACGGTCCATAGAATATTTAAATAACTAAAAGATCCGAGCAACAAATTCTTTTACTTAGTTTTTAGCCATCCAAGTCGTAGATAACGGTCGAAAATGCAGTAGGGGAGACCGGGGCAAGTTGTCACACTTTTCAAATACTGATTTTTTAAAAAATATTAGTAATATTTTATAATATTGTATAGTACTTTATAATGTAGCTACATCCTTTAGGTATAAGAAAAAAAATATTAGACTTATATATATTTATACACAAAAAAGTTATTTAATTCTAAGCAAGATCGTGAAAATGTGACGACTTACCCCATACCCAGGGTTGGTTGTCACATGACTCTGGATTGATTGTCATGTATCTTTTATGTAAAGGAAACATACGACAAATAGTTCCTGTTTTAATATTTTATTAAAGTTAGTGCTAGTTTTTGGTAAATTTAACTTAATAGTATATTGCAGCTTGAATTAAACAAAAAATTAATAATTTTCATAAACTTTGTAATATAATTCTCACAAACTTAGACTAAATGAAAGAATAATAATTTTCAATAAAATTTATAATACTTTCATAAATTTTGAGTAAATAAAAGAATAATAATTCTCATAAACATTGAATCCCATCTCATTTGAGACAACTTACCCTGAATGGTCATTTTGAACAAAGAAGATTATATTTATAAACTATGTTGCAATGACGGTTAACTAAATACAGGAAAAATTACACAGCACACAAAAAAAAGTTTTTTTTTGGCCGAGACACTACACTAGTGTGTTCCCATGTATTTTTTTCCGCTGAATCCGAATCCGAAGTCAGAATTGTCAGATTGGCTCAAATTTATGACGTACCCTTAAATTGAAAAAAGAAAAAAATGTTTTGGCCGAGACACTACACTAGTGTATTCCCATGTATTTTTTCCCGCTGAATCCGAATCTGAAGTCAGAATTGTCAGATTGGCTGAAATTTATGAGAAAACCTCAAAAAACTGCTCAATTTTTTTTTATAAATTTGAGCCAATCCGACAATTCTGACTTCGGATTCGGATTCAGCGGGAAAAAATACATGGGAATACACTAGTGTAGTGTCTCGGCCAAAACACTTTTTCTTTTTTGTGTGCCTGTGTTATCTAAAACTATAATATTTCTTATGACCAAAAAGAAATTACGACTAGTAATTCCAAAAACCAACGGAACAATAAAAATAGAGGCAAGAAAAATTTACTCACGACCTCCAATTTTAAAAACATGCTCGTAAATATCACATGTGACGTTTTTGAAACGAGCTATTTCGTACACCCGACTAACACAATAGGAGTAACCTACACTATAAAGAAGAATATTCCACTCAATGTATTAAGTGAGATATAAGCTTTGTGACAACTTACCCGTGTGACTTCTAGCCCCAGTTTCCCCTATTTATTAGTGGCATTGTTTACAGAACCTTTTATTTCAAAAATGTTTTCACGCTATCTTGGAGCAACAAAAAAGCAACAAATTGTGGTGTATTTGTTTTTTGGATTTGAGCACTCTATATGTGTTTTTTAGTAAGTGGTGGGGCTAGAACTTGCGTCAAGCTGCCCCCCCCCCCATACGAAAAAATATACATAAAGTACTCAAATTAAAAAAACATTTATACCAGAATTTGTTGCTTTAAGATAGCGTGAAAATATTTTGGAAATATAACGTTGTTTAAGATGTAGTCAATATAAGTATTCGGATATACTTATTTTCTAAAAAAAACGTTATATTTCAAAAATGTTTTCACGCTATCTTGAAGCAACAAAAAGGCAACAAATTCTGGTGTATTGTGTTTTTTAATTTGAGCACTCTATATAGATTTTTTATTATGGGGAGGGGGGCTAGCTTGACGACAAGCTGGCCCCACCCATTTCGATCGCAATTTCCTGCTAAACGGTTTAAGCAACAAAATCCGAACTAGAGCAACAAATTAGCACATAAATTGCACTAAATTTTTTAATAGGTGCGGATTTTTTTGCGATGGTGGGGGGACTAACTTGATAGAGATGCCGTATTCATATTATAGTTCTTCCTTGAGTAAGGATTCCTTGTTCCTCATTCTACATTTCATAAATTTTAAGGTTCCTTGATCGATCAAGGAAGGTTAATGAAATGTAGAATAACTAATAAGGAACAAGGAATCCTTATTCCTCAAGGAAGGAATATGAATACGGCTATAACAGTCAAAATGCATTCTGTGCTCGCCGCAGTGACTACTGTCAAAATGCATTCTGCGCTTAGCGCTGTTTATAATGTGTAAATAAAATATACGCTCGCTCATCTATCTGCATTAGTGTCATCTTGTGCACTGTGTTCATACAAGAATTCGTGCAAATGGAGTAAATTAATTGCTACCCATATAAGCACATGGGTGCATTTATATCTTACCGTTTAGAGTACAAAATATCTATTCTCTAATGGATAGATATGATTGCAACCCGTCTGTAATACAGCAGCGTGTTTATAATCCAGTAAGTAAATTAATAGCAAATTATTGCCAATTTGGCATTAAACTTACTTACAAAGAACTTTGTCCATTTTTATAAAGGTTTTAGGTCCCTCGCGTCTAGTAACGAGACTTAAAGTGAAAGATTATTGTTAGAGGATCAAAATATTTCTGTATAAACATAATCCTTTATTGTAAGTTAATACCGTTCAGAGATACACTCTTTGAAAAATTAGACAAATGTACGAAATGGTTTTGTTTTATTCGATTTTTCGACGTCTTAGGCACCTCCTTGTGATGACGGATAATAAACTATTTTATTATATCAATTGAAGTACTTTATACAAATAAATTTGTTACTACTGATCCAGCTAATTGCAAGTTTCTGGATGTGAGTCAGGGATATTCAAAATAATTGATTGTATCCATTACCACTATCACCACGGAGAAATGTCCTGGATGCCGAGAAATCGAATGAAAGAATGCTATATTAGTTATTTGTGCAACAAGTGCGGGAAGTTGAGAATTGGACATGAGTGCGGAGTGGACGCACGAGCCGAAGGCGAGTGCGTTCACCCGCACGAGTGTCCAATTCTCAACCCGCACGCGTTACACACCCTATTTTATATTACAAGTGCGTGGAAACTGGCCTATTGTGCACGCGCCATCTGTGCGACGGATGGCCGATTTCGCACGCGCGAGAGATTTCTCACTCGAGGCCGTGCGGGAATGAGATATTCCCGCACGCAGTGCGGGAATATCTCATTCCCGCACGGGTTCGAGTGGGGAATTTCTCGCGTGGGAAATTGGCCATTTGTCGTACAGATGGCGCGCGCGGAATGGGCCACTTTCCACGCACGTGTGATATAAAGTATATTTTTCTAATGTTTCAGAGAGTGTATCTCTAAACAATGTCGACTTAGAAGATTGTGTCTGTAGAATATTCCTCTAACAATAATTTTTTATTTTAGCAAAGTCTCGTTGTTAGACACGAGGGTTCTGAAATAGACAGGGTTCTTTGTGGCAAATCTAATTATCAATAAAGTGAAACGTGATATAAAATAATGTAAAATCTCACAAAGTGAGAGAATGTAAATGTAATGTTTTATTATAAAATAACAATAAATATTTTAAAATTGAAAAATCTTCCTATACTTATCTTCCCGATAAATCATGTAATGGTCATCACCTGCGATGATGTTTAAAATTTCCCAGAGAACTTTGTTCCCAATTGCAAATAACACTTAATATAATACTAAAAAGCAGCGTACATTAAAATATGTTTAACGCATTACATTTGTTTTGCTTTTTCACTTAACTTTTGCATTTACTTACAATAGATTGGGCAGTAAAAATAATCAATAACTCAATAACTCAATAAATGTTTTGTCGTTTATAGATCTTCGCAAGTTCGAATTCCATTTCAACGATGACAAAACCTTTTCTTGTTCATATTTTTTATTGTTTCTATCGTATATCGATTGATATCTTTCGGGAGGTCGTCAAAAACTGTCACTTTACACTATTCGTAAATTTTTGTTTTGTTGATAAGCAACAAACAAGATAGTTTGCTTTACTGTTCAAAAGTATAGTGATTTGGAATTAAAATACAGCTTTATTGTTTAATTTGATATTTTTTGTGGGAAACAAACGCAAAAACGCAATTTTTATAGATATGACGCACTTCAAAATTGTAATCAAATGAACAAAATACGACATATTTATTTTTGAATAACATTTATTATTGTCATTCAAAAATAAATATGTTGTATCTTGTTCATTTGATTATAATTTGGAAGTGCAAATTTGTCGTATCTACAAATACGAGAAAATTTCGACAATTATAATTCATTTTTGGTAATCTATTTCAAGATAGGATGTAGACACTTAGCTTCGGGGTTGCCTGACTGAGCGTTTAAGCAGAAAAACCGGAAATTGTGTAAAATCGACCTCGAATTGTTTAAGATACGACCTCCCGAAAGATATCAGTTGATATGTGAAAAATATATTTCTTGATTAAATTAATAAATTAAAATGTAAGAAATTAGTAATAAAATAAAAATTAATTTTATAAACTGAAATTAAAAATATTAGATATTAATAAAAATTTAAATAAAAATAAAAATTATAATCAATCATTTTATAAACTAAAAATATTTTCGTAACATTTTTTGCAGTGTGTGTGGAGATGGGTATAGTATCGGTGTTGTTAAATTGATTATCAATTTAATTATGTGATTTTATGTTTTAGTTTCAGACTGCGTTTCAAGATTGAAAGTACGGCTCGTGTAGTTGACGAAGCAAAAGAATATACTTTTAAAATTCACACAAAAAATTGTTACTAAAATGAACAAAATTTAACCTGACCGTATTTGGCAGTTTAATTTGATGAAAATATTAATTTTATGAAATTATCAGGGAAATTACATAAAAGTTTATTTGAAATTTTAATTGATATACAAACATGAAACTTTCCTACACAGTATAAATAATCATTATAATTAATAGAATAAGTTTATTAAAGATCGCGAATTAAAATATTTAGTTTAACTCTAGATAAAGACACAAAACGAGTGTCGAAACGTCGAGAATAATTTAATATTACTATATGGATTGATGTAATATTACGATTAAACGTCAGTTTGGTCAAAGAAGCTTCTCTTATTAAAATATTTATCCTTTATTTGTTCTTATATAAAAGAAATTTCTTATGTCATTTATGATTAAAAATATATAATTGATGCATGATTATATTAACACCGAGATTAACACAGAATCTATTACGTCAAAAAGTTGCAACTATATACCATTCAGAATTTATGAATTATTTTTTAATTATGTATTCGAAGTTAAGGGTTTTTTTTATAAATAATCGCAATATTATGGCAAAGTTAATTAAAAATAGCGGATATTAAAAATAAAAATAATAGAATTTTTACTTTTGATATCTGGCCGCTATATGGCTCCGACATTTTGAATGTATCAACTGAATTTAACATTAGATTAATATTTAACAACCTGAAAAACTCTTAAGTTTGAATAACAAAAAAAAATTTCATAGTTTCTTAATTAATGGTCTATGTAAGTCGCAACTTTTCTGCAATAGACTCTATGTTAATCATCAATATCTTTTTAACTACAATTGACATAACAAATTTCTTTTAAGGGCTGAAAGTCCTAACAATTAACATACTTAATTTTGATTGCAATATAACTTCTCTAACACGTCACGCGGAGTTCTCGGCTTAGAGATCAGTGCTCTGATTCTATAACTATTAATAACAATTCGTTATCATTATATTGTCGTTGCGCAGCTTTTTTATCATATATTATATCTGTACAACGACGATATTATAACGATGATAACGAAACTGTAGTTATAAGATAGTTACAGAATATAGCCTTCGACGCGACTTATCGACTGTTAGCGAAACGACTGTTACCGAGGTCCATATATTTGGCCCCTCATCTACGACAAAATACAAAAATTATAATATATTCGGATTGTACATCGTTTGTACATGAATGTACTATAATTTTTAGTGTTTGTACATTCTTAGTTAATTTAAAAAAAAATAAAAAAGTTTTACTAACAAGACCTCTAAAAGTTAGCCCCTCATTATTTAAAAAATAATGATAAATCACAGTTTATTGTGCTTAATCGTTTGTACATTGTTTGTACATCGTTTGTACATTCTTAATAATTGATTTACTTTTTATTTAAATATATATTTTTTTGTTTAAAATATAAATAAATAATTTTTATTTGAATTCGGCGGGTAAATCTTCGGCCGGTAAGTGCATTTACATTGGCGTCAATTCTACCAATGTCAAGAAAATATACACTATACACTAATTAAAATAATTATTATTATCCCTCTACCTGTATACGTGGGTCTACGGCGTCGGTGCCAAAACAACATCTGCTTGTAAATCATTAAAAATAAAATATTAAATAATAAACGATGTTTATCAAAATAACTATCAAATCGTCAATTACAATGTAGACAGATGTTTTATGAAATTTTTTAGATTTGTAAAAAATACTTTAAGGTAGGGAAAATAGAGAGCGTCCCGTTTGACTACGTTGCGATTGACCACAGCCCCCGGCGGAGTTTTTTCTCCAACCAATCAGATATTTTTATTTTAAATCAGGCAATTGATGACGTGGTCAATTGAGTCCCATCCATGATTTTCCCCTCGGGAAAATAATGTCGGACGCGATAGATCCACGTGTACACGTTGTACGACCCACTATAAAGGTCGCAAAAAAACAACATACAAGTGGAGAGTTATGTTAATTTGTAACAAATAGTACTATTTATTTAGAATTTTATGACTTTTATTCAACAAACAAAATATCGTCGATGACATAACCAAGTCTGTCAAAATAAACTCACGTAAACAATTTCGTAAGTGTTTGCGCATTTACATAAAGTATTGTAAAGCGATTTTTTTTTTAACAGTTGGCTATTGTTTGAGTCTTGACTTTGGTAGAATTGACGCCAATGTAAACGCACTTACCGGCCAAAGATTTACCCGTCGAATTCAAATAAAAATTATTTATTTATATTTTAAACAAAAAAATATATATTTAAATGAAAAGTAAATCAATTATTAAAAATGTACAAACAATGTACAAACGATGTACAAACGATTAAGCACAATAAACTGTGATTTATCATTATTTTTGAAATAAATGAGGGGCTAACTTTTAGAGGTCTTGTTAGTAAAACTTTTTAATTTTTTTTTAATTAACCAAAAATGTACAAACACTAAAAATCATAGTACATTCATGTATGAACGATGTATGAACGATGTACAATCCGAATATATTAATATTTTTGTATTTTGTCGTAGATAAGGGGCCAAATATATAGACCTCAATATTTCATGTGTTTTCCAATATATTGTCGGTAATGCAATAGGTTATTTGTGTTGATAATGATTCAAATAATTGTTGGAAAATCTAGTCAATAGTTTTATCTCAAAATTAAAAATTCTCAATTATTTGTTGTAATTATTAACATTGCATAAAGAAGAACACCAATTTGATTGTCATTATGATTTGTTGATACGTACACAGTATTATTTTACTTTTTGAACGTCGATAGTACGTTTTTCGATTCATACGATAGCTGGTAAGCGAGGTTTCTATCGCGCGGACTTACGCAGCGTAAATTTTCCGTTGCCATCAGTAAATATAATAAAATAAAAGTTAATTAATTAATTAATTGTAAGTAATTATATAAATTTTGATTTATCTCCCGACCTATATCTTCCGAAAGATCATAAAGATAAAATTGACAAGTTTAATTTAAATCGAAACAAGAAGCAAATTTCTTCGGTAATTATAAAATTAATTGTAGGTATAAATTATAAAATTAAAATTATATATTTCTGATTATCATTTAAGATTGATAAAAGCTATCATATAAAGATTTCCCGAGGATTAAAAATATCATGACCCGAAGGTAGGAAGATACCGCATTAGATAACTGTCTATCGTTTATTCTAATGTGCAATATTAAAGTAATACAGGTGTCTATTTTATTATGACAGTATAATATTTTTAAATAATTATATCCAATAATTTAATTATTAGAGAGTTAATTATTAGAACTTGGAAATATTTTATATAATTCAAAATTATTTTAATAAGAAGTGCGTGTTATAATTATTATACTATTACAACGCTATTATTGAGCAGGACGAACAATTTCAGAAATACATTTCTCCTTTGTTTTTTTTTTTAAATAAAATATTAACTGTATTTTACAAATTAAAAATTATTTTGGAAGATATATGTATATCATGTAAAACACAATTTTTCCGCTAAAAAATTTCTTCATTTGGTCGAAGTTAATTAAATGTACTAGCAAGATTATCATGTCATGATGTATTACGGACATTCTCTGATATTGAGCATTTTTACTAACATGTTGGACGAGTGGATGAAAAGAATATAAAAACCGGTGATGGTATGTTTAAATCTTGTTTGTTGCCTACCAACAGAAAATCAGAAAAAGCAGAGTGTAGGGGTTGAAATATATCAGATTAAGCATCTGTAGCTGACAAGCAGCATATTCTTCGCTCCAGAGAGATTTTATTTGCGCATGTAATACTACAGCGATACGGTATATTATACGACCAGAAAATAAAATAGGAATATATAGCCAATTGAAATTAAATTTATAAATTGAATAGAATTTTATTAATCTCTTATTTTAATAAATTTTTAAACTATATTTTGTGTAAAGTTATTGTCTGACGTAAATAAATGTTTGTATAATTTAAAACTGTTAAAACATTGTTTCCAAGGATAATTAATATAAAAATTAATGGAAATTTTTTAAATATTCTATATGTGTTGTTGAAAGAAGGGTTGTTGGCATATTTACAAAGTGCTATAAATTCCAGAAATAATTTCTTTCGTTCATGATCACATATAGTGCACTACATGAAGGAAAACGTAAACACAAGACTTGTTTACTATATATTTTTATTAAAAAACTTGGACTTATATTTCGCATACGAGAAAATATGAAAATTAATATTTAATAATAGATATAGTACTTAATGTCTAAGTAAATATAGATGTAATGTCTAACATCTAAAAACAGTTGGTTGTTTTATTTGACTTAAAATGCCTAATTTAATTGTATTTTGTTTAATAATAATTATGAACAATTAGGGATTGAATTGATCAAGTTCAACCTGATTCTTCATTACGTATTCGCAGGGAAAGATATACGTTTTGTACACATTAGGCAGTTTCTACGTCGGTTATTGTTGGCGCTTGTAAAGTGGGAGGAGCGCAAAAGCGGCGGAAAGATTGTGGGGTGGCTTCTTACCGCAATCACCTGCGGCTATTTTAAAGACACTTCCACTTTAATTATACCAAACCGCTCTCGCGATATTACGATATTATGATATTACGAAGCATAAGCCGGGTCCCGGAGATTTAGGGTCGCGGAAAGTTTAAACTGTGCACACCCCAAAAACCCATCCCAGTCTCCTCCCGTTACGATTTCTCCTCGACCGTTATCTAACTTCGACGATAGCGTTACTACCCGCTTTCGTTTTCCAGTATTGCCGGAAAATACCTACCTACTTCCCCTGAGGTAGGTAAATATATAAGCTAACGTAAGACGTTACTGTTGGAGCGATAACACGGAATGTCTGACGTAGCTGCGCGGTACTTCTTCTGCAATAATATTATATGCTCTAGATATAAAAGATATAAAGATTTGATTCTCTAATCGTATCTTATTAAAATTATATCACGTAATTCAATTTAGGTTCTAATTAATTTCGAAAGAAATTTATTTTAAAGATCAGATTTGCTGTAATTGCGAAAAAGCTTTGCAAAAACTAATAAATTGTGTTATTTTATAATTAAATATTATTATTTTATCGTCTAATATTCCATTTTTCGCTATATTAAGAAGCGAGTCTAATGATATTTATAATATCTTTATATCACAAAGCTTAATTCTTTTTCGACGGATGTACTAATAATCGCATATTATCACATCAGACCTGCTAACCGTAAAATACGCGCTATATCGTATAGAAAAAAATTTTAATGAGAAAGTAAAGTTTAAAGCACCGGGGAGGTTTGTAGAGACGGTAGAGTGGATTTGGCGTGCATTAAGGGCCGCACCTTCTCTCTCGAAAATTCGCGGATGTAATCAGTAATCAAATTTATTAGTTTCTATTGTCTTGGGGGGCGAAATTCTTTTCCGATTTTATGGCGTGGAAAGACGATATAATAAGGAGAGAGCCGCCTCGAGCGAAGCTGCGAGTAACGAGGGAATAAGAATGGCTAGGCGGTCGGGGGTGGCACGGTTTCTCGGTAGGAAGGGAGGGAGGGGGGCAAGATTTACTGGACTCGCTAGTGGCCGCCAACTTCGTAAGGGATGCCTTCTCGAAAATATTAAAGCGATATAATGCGAGCACGCGAGAACTTAAACGAGCGCTTTAGAGAACAATAAAATTGCTTATTGAATTGTTATTTGGACGCAAAAACTTACTCAGAATTACCGATCTAGTTTTTATTTTTCACTATTTTAAGCAGATTAAAGTATTACTTGCTTTACTTTACTCTATAAATGTTGTAGCTTTCTTAATTATTTTTATCTAAACTTTTTAGATTTGTAAATATTCTCTTCTCCTTAATATTTTGAAATATAATATACTTATATTATATTAAATTTATAAAGGAGAAGTATATTTGAAATACTCTTTTTTTTATTTGAAATACTCTTTTTTCTTCATTCCTGCTATTGATAAAATTAATCTCGTGCAACAAAATATATGTGAATAATAAATAATGGCCAACGTTCGAGCAATAATAGGTGTTAACATTTATGTATTCAAATTTACAGTAGTGTAATACGACGTTACGTTTACGTTTCGACCATACTTGGTCTTCTTCAGAACCGCATATACATAATTAGAGTCGAATTTACAAATAAAGGAATCGGTTAGGATCCATCGCTAAGATTTATACATAAATAGAGTCGAATTTACAAGTAAGGAATCGGTATATACGGACAAAATATATGTGTATTTTGTCCATTATTTTCATTACTCTAATTTTTTATGACAAATGGTTGTATATAGTCATTTATATTCATAATTACAAATAATTGATACTAACAAATATTTCATTAAACTTATAGAAATGCACGAGTCCTGAAATGTTGAGTTTGTTTTATTCAAAGTTTGTAAGAATATATATTAAACGTAGAGCTAGGGAAATCGCGGGGTCAGAGAAGAATGAAAGGAGATAACTCAAATTTTTCATTTATTAATTTCCGGAAGCGTCGGAGCCGCGAACGCGTCAGAATCGATTCGTACCAGTGTGCGGTGACAAGAAATCTGTTGACTCAGGAGCGCGAGAGGTGGCTGTAATAAAAATAAATATTCCCAATGTATGCGAACCGAGTGGGACGAGCGGGACGAACAGTAAAGTACGGGGTTCTCGCAAGGGGAGAAAGGGTGGTAGAGAGGGCACGACGTCGTTTCCCGCTTGTATGCTCCATAACGATATATAAAGCCGACATATTTCCGAATAAATCGTTTTTTTTCAAATCTCTTGCATAGAACGACCGATAAACTTGACATGGATAGCTCATGCCGAGGAGGGAGGATGTCGTACCGATACTCTCTCTCTCTCTGAAGCCGACGCCGTTTTCTGCTGTGCTGTTGTACGGATTTTTATTCGGCCACCGGTATATTTATGGACGATCGTGTGCGTACGGCGTTGCGCAGATTCGCGAAATGATTTACACCCGTTTTTCGATTACGCCGCCTCTCTGCGGATCCATAATCGGAGATATATGTAATCCACATTTGTCCACAATGGAATTTCATTATTCCGAATTTATGGACAATGAAATAAATGTCTGTTGTCACCCTTGCCGTCTTTGGTATCAGATATTCGTACTTAACAAATAATTTTTTTGAAACAATTTTTTGAAGTTATTACGTTGAATTATAAATTTTGTAACATGTATAACAAGATCTAAAGATCTTTATCGCAGAATTTTAAAGATACACTGTAACATTTTTCAGTCATTAGTATACATAATCAAGATACATAATAGTTCTAAGATAGGAAATTATTAATTTGTAATGGAATTGTTCCATGGTGTAGTGTTAAATATAATCATAGAAGTTGGAATATCACTATTAATTTAGTCTTTTAAGGATTATAATTTCATATACGGCACGTTCGAGCTGGAGTTAGGGTGCGATATAAAAGCAGAAACACAAATCTCGGTTGGTTTCGGGCGGTTGCTTTTCAAGATCTCGGTAATGGACCCCGGATATACTCCTGGAGTGGATGTTTCCTGGGTCTGAATCAGCTCTAATACCAGCCGCTCACGATATAGACACATTCGTTATTTCGCATTAGTATTTGCAATGTAAAACAATATCAAGATATAGTGATATTACGATGAGAGAATATTAACGTTATTGACTTTACTTTTCATAATCTGAATCTAATTAAACTAAATTTCTGGACTACTTTAAGAAAATATAATAATATATAATATCACTGCAGTATATAAATTCTTTCTTTCTCTCTCTAATGCCTAAATAATGATATATTAAGCATTTAAAAATGTGTTTTTATTTCTGAAAAGATTTGTATTCTATCGAGCTGTATTGTTTAGTATTCCGGCATAGTGCCGATGATGTTTTACCGATAAGTCATGGGTGGTTGTGCTTCTTTTTTCCGAGCCCAGCAGGCTGTAATGGACCGCAACATCTTGCCGAGCAGTTCACACACCCGTCTAGCTTTCCATCTCTTTGTCATTTTGTCTCGGTCTCACAGCCAACAAGAGAGTAAAAACTCATATCACGTGGCCGACAATCTTTATGCGAGTTTCTTCTAGTAGAATTTCTTTGCTCGCAAATTTATTTTACGTTGTAAACTGTTGATATCGAATTTTTTTGAAATATTCTTTGACGAAGGTTTTTCTTGTAATAATATTTATAAAATAACAAGACTAGGATTATATAATCTTACCTTGATAATTGAAATTATTATTAAGTTTTACATTAAAATAAAACTAGTGTTTAAAGCATTGTTTTCAAAATCAGTAAATCGCATCTCCCCTTCTCATAAGCCTTCCCTCATCTCCCTCTTGATGAAAGGCATTAACACCGCATTGTTTATGAGGCACCGTAAGAAACCAACGACGACGGCAAGAGATTTAGGGGTGAATCGAGAGACGAGACGTTGCGGGGAAAACAAATGGCGCCGGGATTCTCCGCGATAAAAAATTGCACATCTGTTTACATTAATACCCAGTCATTAGCAAGACTTAGTGTCAAAATTCCAAGTCGCTATTTTCTAGGTCGCACGAAAGGTCTCTCAACAGACAAATGCGACGGATCGCGCGCGGATCGTCGAAACACAGAAGTGAATCTTTTGATTAATTACAGTGTCAGTGAAAATAACCCGAATTTTAACTACGAATAGTTTCTCACACATATTTTACAGAATCTCTGACATTATTCACTTATTGTTAGTTCAAAAAATATACATATACATAAATGTTAATTAATATATGGCTTATTAGTTGATGTTAGTTGCTGGCGAGTCTTAAAGGTGTATTTCGTTAAATCGTTATTTAATTTTTCTTTAATTTGAAGGATATTATCGTATCAAATTTACTAGTTAAAGTGCTTAAATATTAGATACGAAATTGACAATATCTTTATTAATACTGCTTTCAAGTTTTAATTTTTTAGCGTGTGTGACAGTTTAATAGTAAAGATAGATATCTTATGTATAATTAAACGATAGAATATGAAAGTTTGAAAGCAGTATCAGTGAAGGAAATGTTAATTTAATCACTATTAAGGACGTAGTAAATTTGAAATAATGGTATATATTTTTTTACTTTATAATTAGCTAATACAAATTGCAAACATATATCTGACTTCATCTCTCAAGAGAATGTGTAAATCAAAATAAGCATCTGTAATAATCTTCAGATCTACATCCCGATAAATTACTCAGAGCGCAACATCTTGCAATTCCTCCTGTCGGCGTCGCTGTAGAGTCCATAATTGAAGAAGCTACAGCTTGTCTGATAAATTCATCTTTACAGAATAAACGATTGTTTTCCCAATGAGTTCAGAATAAGGACGCGAGCGGAAATGAGGAAAGGAGTGCGAGAGAAAGGGTGGGAAGGGAGGGAGGAAGGGAGGAAGGGAGCGAGCGAGTTCGTCGCGGGCTCGAAGGATGAGGGAATAGCGGAAAGGAAGAAAGGTCGAGAAAGAGATGGAAAAGGGAGATGGGAGACATCGAAGGACGACCCGGGCGTTCATCGGACATTTATCCAATTAACCGATTCGAGCCGAGTAACCGGGGGTCAGGAGATCGTTCTGATACCTATACACACATCTACACACACACACACACACACACGTACGCGCGCGCCCTTCCGCGTTCCTCCGCGGGGTCGTCCGTACGGATACCAGAGAAAGCTCCATTACGTATATATACCTAATGCCGAATGTTGATCTGTTATGTTTAATTACAGGGGCTGATATTGACGGGTCGGTATGTGCCTCGAAGAGGAGAAACGCGGCGCCGCGCCGCGGCGGGAATGAGGGAAGGGCGGGGAGGGCGGGATTGGTTCCGGTTGCTTGTTCGCAAAGTCACCCCTTTCTCCGTGCGGATCCGGGCGGCGGAGAAGCGACGGAGGTTCTCCGGGCACTGTCGAACGAAATGGCCAGCAATATTGTCGTCGTGGTCCGGGGGATTTGCGTGGGGCGGATCGGAAGGGGTTGGCAGGGGCCGCCCGAGTGACACGGGAAATTAATTATACGCTCCTGGAAGTCCTGACCTCCGATAGAATACCCGAAGCAGACTGCGCCGTTCGCGATTCCCCCGCACCTCTTTCCACCGCGCCGCGTCGCGGACGTTCTCTTATTTTCCGATGATGAGAATCGGGCTTCGTTTCTTTTCCCGTGAGCGTTTCCCAACGCGCCAGTGGCATCGATATGTCGGAGACGTCCTTTGAGATGTCTACCTTTGTTTGAAACTATATAATGTCTTGAAATCAAAAGGATCACGAAATTCAATTTCGCACTAAATTCTGATGACGAAGGGCCACGAAAGAGAGAGAGATAATCACTCGAGGCGAGTGATAACATATATTGTGCTCTAATATCTACTCAAACATAAATTCATATTTTGAAGTTAAAGTTCTGTAAATGGTAAAATATCTTTTATCTTCCGAGAAGCGATGAATGCAATGTAGTGCTAATATCGGTTATAAATTAACTCCCGTGCTGTAATTGCGAAAACGCGACGTTACACAGCGCGGTATTATACCACCGGTGACAAAGTTATTGAATCGTCGAAGGAACCGCAACGATGTATATCTATTTATTTTGCGTGCCCCACGGTGACGGGGGTTTGCAGGAGAGAATATTGCATTTCCAGTCTCCGCAAGCCATCTCTCTTCATTTGTCTCCTTCCGACGTCGACTTCACCCCCCTGGATTCTATAATCCGCTTACGGCATGGACTCATTACACAGCTCACATTATTAATACCGCGTATAACGTATTCTTATTAGTTATTCTCGGAAGTATAAAGTCAGCTCTCCTTATCCGCATAGCTGACACTGTCTGCTTGCTCTGTGAAACTCCGTTAGAATTTGTTACCGTTCCTCCATTACATTCTCTGTAGTGATACTCTCGCGTTATCTCTATCATTTAAATTTACCATGACACTGCTTGATAAATATCTCTATATTATTAAAATCAAATAAAATTGTTATATATCTACTGATTTTTTAAAGAGATGCTTTTACAGATAAATTCTTATCAAAAATTGTATAATTATACTATCTCACAGTATACTTGTACATTTTTGAGAAATAACTCTTATGACAATCTAACATTATTTGAACAAAAATTACATTAAAAAGTGATATCCTAATCTGACTTAGAATAATGTAATGTTTGACCCAGGATGGAGCTCGTAAAATTTCTGCGAAAATTATATAAAAATAAAAAAATTGTGCAAATTAGAAGTTTGCACATTACTTTCTCACCATTTTTAAGTGTGCAAATTAGAAATTTACACATTGCTTTTTATTACGCTCATAAAGCTTCCTCTATATGAGGAAGCCAAACTAATAAATACTAATAATTATGCATAAAAAAAAATACAAGCTTCCTCATAGAAGCTTTGTGAGCGCAATAAAAAGCAATGTGCAAATTCCTAATTTGCACACTTTTTATTTAATAATGTGTAAGTTTACGTGACTTAACGGTAATCAAAAATAATAGCTCATTAATCGAAAGAAATTGTCTACTGTCGAAAATAGTAATCCGTCGCACACAAAATTCAATTTCGGTAAATAAAATTTAGTTGCTCGTTCGTGCTTTATTGTTAATAAAGATTTACGCATAAAAGCGCTGGGTATGCATGTCATCTGGAGTTAGAATTCAAGATTGGGGTCTCAGGCATAGATTAGGATGCGTCGTGTTCACATGCCGGCGCGCTTCTTAGACACGGCGATGGCAAATAAGGCAGCCGGATTCTAATTGCCAGTCATAAATCAGGGACAACACCTGCACGATTCCGAAATGTTTATGGGGGCGGTGCTGTTACATCCTTCATTAGAAGGACGAACGGATGAAATGACGAACTGATTCAAGTTTAACCGACGCGCCGTGACATTAGTATTACTAATTACGCTCGGCAATCAGTGGCACGTGTCATTCCGATAATTTTATACGATTGTTGTGTCTAAGAATCTTTTATTTGGTTATTTCACAAGTGTTTGATACACGAGGGAAGTAGAGAAGTGTCAAGATATTTCATCCTTTCTTAAATGAAAAACATTATTTGGACGATAGCAGACAAATAAAAATGGAATCTCTCGTATCTAACTCTGTAATTCTAACGAGAATGGATAGATACATAGATACATGCAAAACATCTTTTTATACAATATAATTTTAAAAAGGCATTAATTAATACAACGGAATTGGATCTCGCTTTAGCCATTATGCGTCGTTATCTCGAATGTTGTGTCGTGATATAACTCAAAAGCGATGAACAAGAAGGGATTCGGACAATCTCTTTGCCGGCATTTTCCTGCCGAGCGCCGAATTAGCGTGGAATTAGTACCGGAGACACGATGAGAGGCAGAGATTAGCGGATATGTAAATTAGGCATCTTCTTTGCTGCGCTATTTGTCATGCATTTTTGTCGAGAGGTTTAATCAAGAAGTTATCTCATAATGTAAACGGAAGGATAATATTGAGAATTTTAATTGTCAGAAATCAGTATATTATTACTTGCTGATGATAACAAAATTTATTAAAAACAAATGCATCGATGAATCTATTATGTAATCTGTATATAATTTTAGGTTTTATATATATATATGTGATAAATATTAATCTTATGTTTATACACTGTCATATTTTTTTGTTTTAATATTAAATCTTTTTGAAATAAAGCATTAAATTAACTGCATATTTAAAACATAAATATGCATATAATAATGTATATTTAATGCATATTTTAAACCACACAAGAAATGTCTGAACAGTTATCTATTTATAATTTTTAGTCCTAACTTGTCTACAGTTTTTTTTTTTTTCAAATTTTCTGGCAAACCATAGAATGAACTATCCCGCGATTTGACTAAAAGTAAGCTTTAAGTCAGTGGATTAGTATAGCGAGCTCTTTTTCTCTCAGGATAATACCTCGACTATCGTCGAGTATGCCATGGGATTGTATTAAGTGCGTTTCGCGATGCACAAAGCCGCGGTCTCCAGGGAGTGGCAATCGACTTTCTTTGAGAAGTGCCGGCAAGGTAAAGGGGGACAAGGAGCGGGTCCGACAAAAATAAGAATAGTAAATAATATATTCGAGTAATAGGGACCGCGCCGCGCGCGTTTCGCGTGCACAACTCACCCTATAGAACGGCGCGCGTCTTATAAGGATGAAGAGGGAGGCGCGAGAATGAACGTAATGAAAAACTGGGGCTGCTTAAATAAAATAAAGCTTGTCGGCATATTATTGGTGAGAGGGCCGTACTTTATCTTCCACCCTGTTTCGCTACCACCTCACCATTTTTCCGTTTACTCTTTGCGAGGCTGGCGTCGGGCACTCAGTCTACTGATAATCTTAGGTATGTGGTGCGTAACGAAAGATGTGCCTTAAAGACTACCATTATACTACAGAAACAGTATATTACATAGCATTTTAAATTATTGCACCAATTATAACTTTTAATTCAATTAAAATATAACACACACAATATAGAAATAATGAAAATTTTGATATGTTTTTCTTATCGTTAATATTTCCATTTTATGGTTAATATTAAATCAAAAATCCAAGAATAAAGAAGATTAATTTGTTATAATGATAAAATATAATAGGTTAAAAATAAAATATAAGAATTGTAATAATTCTCTAAACCGATTAATCTTCTCTTCATATATAATTTGCAATCTTATAATTATTTATGATGTTTTCATAGTATGCATAATACATTCTTACATCTTGCGACAGAAAGACAGTTTTTCTTAAACTTTTCTTACGATTTTCTATTTTCGAAGAAAAACAGAGACAACAATAACTGATAATACACTGCTAGCAAGGATAGTTAAAAAAAAATTATGAACGACAAACATCCATAATTTAAAGCCTATTATTGATATTTGCAGGATGCCAGACATTACGTGGCGATCTTATGTACAGGTTTGACTTATCGGTTTTCCTTCGCGCATAAATCTCATTCGACTCCACCGTGTTGCATAGCTTGTTTCCATGTCGCAAACTACGGCCGCTATCACACGAAGGATCAGAAGGGTGAGCCTAAGCGTTCCATCCCGAAGGCTTCTCCGATCGATCGCGATTCCCAAGGTCATCCAGAGTTTTCCGGCCATGGACATTGTGTCGAATGACCCGTTTCGATAGGCTATGGGGATTCGAAAGGAAATCCTTACCAGCCGAAGCGAAACTTTTTTTCACCAGTAATCTTGCATCTCCCACGACTTTTTATCCTCCTCTGCTCTCCCTGCCTCTCTTTTTCTTTCTTTGCATCGTATCCTGAAAACACCACCGTTCATCACGGTGAAATGGGGCGTACTTAAGACGCTTTCACGCGCAGCTTCTCTTTTACATTTGCAGTTTCTATCAAATTTGTATTTTTTTTTCTCTCGCGATAACACATTGCTAGAGCGAAAATAGGAAATATAAATCAATGTGTCATTGAAGAAAATCTTTTGATGATGATAACACGATGATCGAAGCGGAAAGAAAAAGATTCAGGAAAATTCAAGGTTATGCATTCCCTTTAGAGTCGGGTAGTCTGCGAAGAGGGTGGGAAAGACCGAAATGGCAACGAGCAGCGGGGACGAAAAGTGGGAGTTGCTCGGTGGCAAGATTACGGCGAAGTTGCGCTCATTTAAATAATGCGCACAATAAAGTATGCAATGGCGAGGGCGGAGGTTGGACTGGGTTCCGTTAGTTCTCTCGGTGTGGAGCGTAGGGGATGGCGCTCCCGGGTGCAGTCACGTACCTTGAAGAAGAGGCAAAACAGCTAAACGCACGCACACGCATGAGCGCATCTTTAAGGGCAAAGATAATAATCTGCGGGCTACAATTTTAGAAATATAGCGTTTAATTTAGTATCTCTTGTGATTCACATATTTTCCTTATTTATTTAATTATTACTAGTTATTTCTTTTAAATAATTAATAAATAATATAACAACGGACATACTATACGATTTCGAGTAATTAAGTATAGTCTTATTAATGCGCGATTATTTCTGCAAAACGTAGAGTGACCTTCGGTCGCGATGAACATTTTAATGCCGGAAGCTACAAATTCGTGCGTCTCTTAAACGCGTGGCGCTGTCCGGCGCGCGGAAAGAAGCAGTCAAACGGCGAAGAAGCGGTCGAAGGATACGGCGAGGGTTTGGCGGAGCTTTTCTCCCTAAGGGTCGCTCGCTTCGAGGGGTAGAGAAGAGGCCGGCCAACCGTGTTTTTGCGAGCTGTTTCTGCTGACCAGTGCGGCTTTTCCTGTGCGGTCATCTCTCGTCGCCTCCCAAAGCTTGTAGAGTCGCTTATTGCCTCGAAGCTCCTGTTAACCGCCCTCTTTAGCTTCCTGTCCCGTCAGTCCTTCGTATCCTACCTCCTTCGTTTCTTACGCGTCAATCCGTGGGACAGATTATAGCCGGATTTTGGACGACCTTTTGCTAATTCGTATCGACCGTGCTTGTCTAATGTTGCTGATGCCATTGCGTGACATCGCTTTAACTACTAAAAAGTAGACAATAAAAAAATTTTGTTTATATGAAAAAATTTTTCTGTAAAAAATGTATAAATTCTGAGAATAATTCAGCGGACTTCTTTCACTGCATTAAATCACCATCTTATGTTTTTTTTTTTATATAATACATCCTCTTGCAGGTACGTATATTTTTTAGATCCTCGAATTAAATAATTTTCGAAATTTATCAAGTAGCGGATTAATAAGTAATTGTACATTTTCATTGTCTTTTCTACCAATTCTGTTCAAGGTATCGTAATTAATGAGCAATAAATAAGGATTTATAAATGAAGCCGCATATTATTTCCGATAAACAGCGAACGCTGGCGATGCTTTATTTCCATTTGGCTGGCGGTAGTCCGTTTGGCGGTCCGTTACTTTACAACGTTTTACATGGCCGAGCTTGCTTTGATACGAGCTGAGAGAAACAAGTAAATTGCGCAAGTGAAAATTCCAGCTCTGCGAGAACGTAATCAGTACGGCACACTTCGCGCGCTTGTTCCAGGTGGAGGGAATACAATGTCCCGGGGCGATCACTTTGTGAAGATTCGAGGCAGCGTAGATCTCTCTCTTCCTTTATCAGCCCCCGCGATACCCCGTCGCCGCACCCTCAGCCGGACTCACCTCTGTTCGGCCGGTTGATTTTAACACGTAATAAGATTCGCGGACGGTAATGTTACATGTTTGTACTCGGCTTGTTATCGCAACGGAAAATTACACAACACCGCCGCGGCCGTCGCCGACGCCGCTGCCGCTATGTGCCACCGCCTCCTCCATTAAAGGGCGCAAAACATTTATAAGTATCCAGTGCCGCCGCGGGCTACGCAAAGCGAAATAAAGTCTGCTCTTCTCTGAAACAAAGCGGTTTTTATGAGGCGCGAGACATCGCGAGTTGCGGGTTCAAGGTATAAATACGGGATGGCAATTGACATTTAACCTCCTGCTTTGGAATTTAATCGACGCGCTCGCGTATCTAATTTAACATTTTTAATATGCAACCTCTTGTAAAAGGCGCGGAAGATAATATAATCATTATAAATCGTCTTTCATAAGATGGAACTTGTACGTCCTATAAATTTTATATAATCGTGCAATTTAGTTGTGTAAAAAATAATTTAATTTATATTGGAATTGAAATATTATTTCTTCGTTTTATGCACCAAAGTTTTTATATAAATTTCCATTTCTAGCAAATTCTGTAATTGTAGCTTGTACTAAATATAAAATTCGCGGACGAAATTGAGTAAAAAAATCCTATATACGAGAATGTTTGTCGAATTTGCTTTCTTTAAAGATCATATCTCGGTCAGGATAATCGCTCGACAGCTAAACAAGATAATAATTTAAAGTTTTAACAAAGTTAACGGACCAACATAGCGGGTTACTTCAGACTAATATTTCTGAACATGCACTTGAGCATGCGCGCAATATGTAAAGTTATGTCACGTAATTGAAATTGTCGGTACCGGTAAACTAGCGTAAGGGTATTTCCGGGGATAAACGCCGAGAGAGAGAGAAAGCGGCACAACTGTCGCATAGTTTTGCATCCCTCCGGTCGGACAATTAAGCGAATTACATGTAACAGCTGAACATTAACTCGTAATGTGACCCTTCATTTACTCGACCGTTAGCCACACCTACTACCCCTCAAGGGTGAGTACTTATCATCCCTCCGTCCCTTCGATCTCTCATACTAATCGAGGTACGGATTTAGTTTGAGAAATAGCCACCTGAACTACGCAATCATCCGTTGGCGCGACTTAAGTACAATTAACGTGTGTTGGTGAATACTCGATTATTTATCATTTACATTTTGATTAAAATTCAAACCGAGCTAATTCTTATAAATTAATTTTACTGAACTAAACTAGTTGTGGCTTTTTAATTTTTACAAGATATGATATATTAGTGTAATCTTTGATTACGCAGAATTTATTCACGCTTTTATTTTTATTATTTTTGTAAGAGCATCTAAATCTTCTGCTGCTAGAAACTTATTCCCACATGTCACAAAGGGCGTAAACAGTATTAACACTCAATGAACACACTGTGGGGTCGTGTTATCGGCTATACCCTCCAAGTTCAAATTACTGCCGGCATTTGCCTTATCTTCGTCCCTAGTAAGCCGGCAAAGAATAACTACCGAAGATATCGGCTCTGCATATGTATCAGCTCGACTGAAAGTAGTTAAAGAAGTAAAACAAAATGCCGTGAAAATGCTCAACTTTATACCATACTGCTGTCATTTGAAAATTATCTATTTATGCATTTTTAATTATTATTATTATTAAATTATTTATCACCATATACAACAATAATAAATTGAAAAATAAATATAAATAAACTGAAAAATAAATAAACATATGTTATTTAAGAATCTGCGAATATTAATAAATGCAATCAGTTTAACAAAAGTAAGATATTACAAAGATTTATCTGGACAACAGTTCAGACATATTGAATTCTCAGGTAAATTTTATACGCGGTGTAAATAATTTTGCATAACAGATAATTTTGTTCTCAAACGCCGTCTGATAGGGCTACAAGAAATTCCTCTTGATGCTTGAAGAATGTATGAAACAGATACAGTGAAATATGTTGCACGAAGCGAATGGAAAGTCGAACCGCGACTGGCAGACAAAGACGGTTCTCTGTCGAATTTCCGGGGTGGTGCGTTCTTGGTGGTGATGTGTGAGTCTAGATGGTGGCACATCTTCGAATACCGCGGGAAAAGAAGGAAGCTGGGAAATCGACTGTCAGCTGGCACTCGAGAGAGCGTCGAGAGCGCGTTGCTGCGTACGAACGGGAAGTTTTTAGTTGCGAAATATTTGTAAATATTCCCTCTTTGTGGGACTTTGCGGGGGATTGGGAAGGAGTTGGGGGAGGCTTCTCCACACAGTACGGAACGAGTCAAGGGTGGAAAGAATAAAAGCTTTCTGCTCTGTTATACGTTTGACGGTCAAACGGATTCTGTATTTGGCAAGAGCCCGTGTGCCGCCGGCCGGTCCGGCCGCCCTTCAAAGAAATGCCACGTATTTCGCGTGGTGCGTTTCCTATGATTAATGCCGGTATGTAATGGGTTGTTTGCCCTCAAAATATGCCATCCTTTGACGATCTCCTGGATAGATCCGGTGATGTTTACGACGCTCATAGGATATTCCGCTAAATCAAGGAGATCTGCTGTATATTACGCGTGAATGGACTTATCTGACGAATTTTACCACGCATTCTTTTCCGTGAAACAGTATTTTAATTATTTTGAGGAATGTTCATTTATTTAAAAAATTTATAAAAAGTCGCAATGTTTATTTATAATAACGTGGCCATTGTGTAATCTTAATAGGTATACTAATTTAAATTTATTTTAAGTTAAATAAATGATTTTTGAATTAAAAGTTGCGTTTTAGTTAGCAAAATAATTAATTTTAAAGATTAATAAACCATGAAAAACTATATTATTTAATTAAATAATAATCAGCTAATTGCAAAATAATATAAAATATAATATTATGTTTATATAATTTGTTTTTAGCAAACTTTTAGCAACTCGGTCAACTTCATATAACTTCTTAATATTTTATACTTGACTTTTTCGGTCAATTATCATCTCTAATTATAATGTTACCATTTATGTACGAATAAGCTGTATTATTAAGCATATCCCTCGTGGTCGGTTGGGAAAAAGCTTGCCACTGAAACGCGTGGTAAGCAAACGCGTAAGTAATTAAGTGGATCCAGGTGTTTCTGCGGAAAGGACGTAAAATTAATGGGAGTCGGTAACGATAGATATTCTCCGGGGTAGATCTCTTGGCCCGCCACACGTTGGACCGTCGAATCACGCGAAAGGCATCCCACGACTGGTAAACAAGCAAGGGTAGTTAGAGCAACGGTTAAACTGATGACTGTAGGCCTGCGGGGATGTTTAGGAGGGTTGTTTACGGCTACTTTCTCTCCACGGTCAATAAGGTCCAATCACCCCG
Organism: Temnothorax unifasciatus; assembly: GCA_030770225.1. Lineage (NCBI taxonomy): Eukaryota > Metazoa > Arthropoda > Insecta > Hymenoptera > Formicidae > Temnothorax > Temnothorax unifasciatus. The sequence goes on along the minus strand of JASTWK010000704.1, from coordinate 9,526 downwards.
GGAGACCAGACGATGTCTTTCCATTCAGTTCCTTCTTATTCGCTGACGATGCGACCATTGACCATCGCTATCGTATTTGCTAAAGATAAAAATGTGTCTATAACCCTCCCCTTATGACGATACATTCGCCAGACGTTTTTCCGATATATCGAATAAGTTTCATATTATGCAAAATTCCTGGACAAATCGAAGAAAAGTTCCCGTTTTATATTGATATCCTTGTCATCTTCTTCTAAAGAAGCACATTGTGAAACAATTTTTTATAACTATATTTAAACATGGATATGTACATATAATTGATAAATTTATTAAATTATATTAATTGCTAAGCTTAATATAATTTTATACAAAACTTTACAATTATATTCTTTTTATGAAGACTTTGCTGTAAGAATAAAATAAATATGATTCGCGATAATACTGTCGCGGATACGTCTACTGTAAAAAAACAAAGGGGATGAATAGAGGGAGGTGGTAGACAGATTCGAGGGTGATGCGAAGATAGAGCATTTGCATGTGCCGATTGGCCACGTGGAAGCTCTGCTCGCTCCATCGCGCTTTCCTTTTAGCTGGATCTCTCACGTGATTTTTTTTTCAGCACACATACACACACACATCAAGTTATTCTCGACTATATAAATTCTTCATACGTATTTTTCTTTCGATATTACGTCGACTCTTTAAATTTTTAATAAACATGCGTAATATTTTTGATAAAAGATTCCGTCCCGTTTATATCAGCGCGAATAATAATAAATTGACGTAAGCATTACTTAAGGCGACTTAACAAAAATAGATTAAAAGTTGTTCGGATAGCACCGAGGGTGTTGTTACGAAAGTGCGACAAAGAGAAGAGAGAGGGAATAACGAAGGATGAGGGGAGATGCGTCGAACTTGGCGTGGAAAACGGGTTGGTTTTCGAGATTGGCGGCTGCAGAGCGGCGCCCTATACACGTACCGATGGAATTGTGTTTGTATTTTAATGAGGGGGCTATGCTAATCCCTCTCGCGGCATGCAGCCGTTTCAACCCTCCTCACCGGGCGCGGGCGACGAAGGAGGGCCCGTTTTTCCATTTCGTGGCTGCCGCGAACGGCTGCACGGCGCTGAACCGAAGCTGAACCGCGCGGGGCTGCTTCTCTACGCTATTCGAGACTGACGAATAAATTCGCACTTCACTTGTGTATTTGCAAATTTTAAAGGGGGCGGGCGGGCCTTACAACGCCCGATTGTTTTAATATCGTTTCGTTGCCGCATGTACAGGGGAGAGCTGCGCGAAAGAATTACAGGATAAACGGTAGGATATTCTTTGATTCTAGCCACTTCTTCAAAATACGATACGTAAAAAATTTCTCGCGAGCGATAGAAAAATGGCCTGCTTTATGAATTTGATGAATTAAATTGCACAACAACGAAGATGTACGAAATATTATATATCTAATTGTAAGTTAATGCAGTTAATTTAATCAAATTTAAGAAAAATATTTAATTAGTTTGATGAATATTATTTTTAAGCTATGCGCATGCTTTCGCAAACTATGAAGATTAAAAGTAATTAGGCTGACGCTATTCATATTCTCGTCAAAACTTTTGTTACATTCGTTCTAACACCCTTTTCTGACCTACTGCCATAATTTCAGCAATCGATAGAGTCCATACGCTCGCCTACGTATGTATGTTCGTTTTCACCCCTGGACAGTCGGTTCCCCTTGTTAGAGGGTCGTTAGTCTTTAAAGAGGACTTATCAGGCTTAGGTTCAAATATTGTTCGCATTTCTTTTTTATTTCAAACATTGATTACTATTACATTGATTGCTATTTTTAGTATTTTTAAATATACGTAATTAATGAACATCAAAAATGTACAAAAAATTAAATATAATATAGATATTTATTCATTAAAAAAATAATATTTTAGAAGTGTGAAAAAGAATCGTTTTACGTTTTATCAGAATACAGTTTTAAATGTGGCTTGCTTCTGTTAAAAATACATTTCGTATCCTGTAGAAATAAATCAGATTTACGTCTGTTGAAGAGATCTTCGAAATGTTGCATTTTGCAGTGCAAACATGTCGATACTAAATAACTCAACTACATTATATGTACAAAACCTGATTAAAAAATCACATAGAAGAACAGAATTATTTCTGTTATTTGACGGTAGAGCATAAGTTTTTATTCTCGTTTATGTTTGGACATGGCCTTGCTTGGATGTGGAGCGGAAGACAACAAAACATAAAAGCGAAGTCCATCACAGGCTATAGCGGAGTAGCTATTACACGAGGACCGAGAGCTTTTTTTCCGAGGGAATGAGCTTGGGAAAGTACAAAACTTCTATAGTACACATGAAGTTAGACCAATAGGGGTCAATCTAATCGAGTCAATGTACTTACAGATCACTAGCTAGCCAATGGGAAGTTATTCCCTCATATTGAATTCAAATTGTTTCATCGATTTCCAGCAACATTAGCCCCAGTATAAGCGTTCTGCGTGGTTTTTACATAATTTTAGTAATTTTATCAACAATATCGATTGTTCGTACATTTTTTTTTACCGCTGATTTTTCAATGGAAATAAATTACTTTTACTGGAAATATAATTAATTTTTTTTTACTTAACATTTATTAACATTATTTAGATTAATTAAAATTTAAATAATTAATTTTATCAAATTACATTAGATAAATAAATAGCGAATCGTGAAATAAGCAATGAAAATTTCTGATTGTAAGAATAGAATAATTGAGAACTACATACAAATTATGTAAGTTACGTGAGAGTATGTGTGATACATACATGTGATGTCTGATAAATTCTGTGCTACTTACTGTACATATTGTTTACGAAATATAGAGACGTTTCTCAACTCATGATGCGGTTAATAAGTATCTAATAGCATGATGTAAGACATTATGCAAGCAAAGCTATCTTAAAAAATAATTGCTTATGTAAAAAGGAAACTTACAATTATAGTCTCCTATATTCTTGATGGTAAATTGCAGATTGACCGATTACTGAGAGACTATATTAAATAACGAAATAATACAATTTAATAAATCAAAATTATAATACAAGTTAAAAAATGTATAAGGCATTTACGCGATTTTATTCACTTATTATTATCAATGTTTGCCATCCACGCGTTTACAATTTATTATTTATTATTGTTATTCTCTTTTACTTTATGATTTATTATTTATACTTACATTTCTAGAGATGTTAATAAATACACTCGTATTCTCAATATCAAAGTCAATAAATTACCCAATAAACAACAAATTATTTTTATAATAAATAAAATAAATAATTTTATAATAAATACACAATAAATTATTTTTACTACGTTTTTAGTATAATGAAATTAATTATTAAACGTTATTTAATAATAAAATAAACTTCACTATCGCAATATAAGATTGGAATGCTTTCCGTTTAAAACTACAATAATTTTTTTAATAGATCCAAACAAATACTGCATTCGATATGAAGTTATAATATTCTCATGCACATACACCCTCGACACAGAGACGTTGCTAACAGCAGGCGAAACAAAAATGGCGAAGCCGCTAATCTTTCTCGCGGCCGTGGGGGCAACATTTAATCGGCACCTGGTTGACACAGCGCGGGTCGTTTCGTCCGGGTCTTCCGCAAATATCGCGTTTCCGTCGGCACGGTGTGTACGAGAGTGTAGGCCTGCTTGAAATTTTCCACGTTCTCCTCTCATGCAGCGGCCAGTGGCCTTCCTCCCCGACCATCCCATTCCACGGCCGACGTTTCGCGTTGGAATCGAAAACGGGCCAGGCCAGGCGACGCCCGGCAGCGGCAGACGGTTTAAACAATCGTCGAAGGGAAAACGAGCTGGAAAGGAAAAAAAAGCGGCCGCTTCGCTCCGTGAGTCCGTGATACATCGAGATATCGCCGAGTCGTTGTTGACCGAAGTTTCGATGATCCCGGCCGGAGAAAGATTCAACTCGTGCCCGGACGATTATGTGAGGAGGGGGGGTGGTGGTGGACGGCGCCGAACCGAGCAGACACGAGGGTGAACCGTGGAACTGGCCTGGGCTATCGATGTATTTTCAATACCGAGACAAAGCGATATAATCCGCGTTTAATTGGAAAACTTCACCTCGGCCGCGGCCTCCCTCGCCGATACAAATCGCGAGAGTGAGATATCGTGGCTACCGCCCCCTTTTCACCCCCGCCGCCAAGACCGCCGCTCCGCGCCGCGAATTTGTTTTCGTTGGCGGCAACGCGCTCGGTGATTCGACCGGTCGCGTTGTTTACAGACAGAATAATGAAAACCATTATTTTGTTTACCTCGATAAATAATATACTGAATAAAACATTGTCACACTGTGCGTACATGAGCATTGTAAATTGAAGATTGACTCCATTATATTCAAGAGAGTTTATAATTCTACGGTGCTATTTACATTTTCTATGTGATAGGGTAAAGTGCATATTTCGGATCAGATCCTAATTCGGACCAGCAAATCTGAAATGCCTCTCTAGCCGACTGTATTTATCATATGTGGATTTCTTTCGCTATTGTCTATAACTATCCCTTGGTACAGAGAGGCATTTCGATAATCCGAATTAGGATCTGATCCGAAATATGCACTTTACCCTACTAATTATTTATTTGTTATTTAGAGTACATTTTTGTTATTATATGTATTACCTGTTTTTGACGTATTATTCATATAATTTTTTACTAAATAAACAACTCTCTAAATTTATTTGTTATAGGTTACTCAGGGCTCTTTCCATCTTGAGTTGCTCTACAACAACATAGGTTATTATTTTGTTACAATTTTTCATTTATATTTAAATGTAAAAAAATATAAAACTGACGTGCATCATGAAAATCGGCGGCGCTCAAGATGAGTGGTTGAAGTTAGTTATCTGGAGGGATATTTTACGAGATTGCTCGCCATACTCGCCGCCTTGTGTATACTACATCAGTATTTTTCTTTTTTTTTTTTACCACGACATCTGAAGAGCCTCGCCTAGGATGGGGTTAAATTTGAAAAGTTTTTAAACGTGCCTTGTCTCTCGCTCCATCGTCTCCGTGGAAACTTACGAAACGAGCGAATTCCTGTTTGCCCGTCAGTCATGTCGTTTCCATAACTTTCGGGAGATGATTAACCTGATGTGACGTTGGAAAATAACATTGGGGACATCTTGTTCGCGGTACAGAGAATGATACTCTCACGAAATGCCGTCTTTAATTTCGTGTAACTTTGTTTTTGACTATGTATTGCGCAATGTACATGTTTCGCTCTGTTTCGAACTTTTTATATTTATTTATTGCTAAATATTTTGGACATAACTTTAAAACTTGATAAGTTTTATAAGAGGTGTCTAATTAATTTTTTTTATTAAGTAACTTTCTTATAATTCGTTGCATTGCGAGAATTAATTTTAAATCTTTATACACAACGCGAGCTTTTATATTTATATTATATATTTTACATCATGCATATTATTTGGTACATTTTTATGGAAATATGTCAATTATAAAATTTGTCTATTTTAGAAGATAATGTTACACGTAGCTTTTCAGGTTAAATTACTCCGCGTGTTTTACGAGTAAAACTTGTTTAACTTGTAATTCTTCTTCATTGGTTTATAAAGTTTTGGTGACTCTCCTATGTCACATAATACATCTCGTTAAAAGAAAGCTTAATGTCACGCAAAGCAAATTTTCGAGTAAAGTATACAAATAATAACGTGAATAAAGCAGCCGCGATAAAGTACCTCATTGCTATTTAATTACGGTTAATATTCTTTAAATGAGATAATACAAACAGCTTCTTGAAGTCGTGACATTTTCCTTGTTTCTTTAAGCATACGTATTTAATACGAGTAACTAATTATTTGATAACATTAATAAAATTTATTTTAAAAAGATTTCTTTAATCAAGAGAAAGTGCCTAGAAAATTAGGCAAAACGATTCTGTGCAGTTTAGTGCTGTCATAACTCTGGCAAATACGTAATTGAATAAGGAAAGTCACCTACGAAGCTGCAAAATCAATTTAATTACCTCATTTCCTGGGTACGATAAAGATACTGATAAGCTGCCGATGGAACATTAAGAACTTAAACGAGCTCCAAGCGCATTCTCTCAACCGATAGAAATGCCATTAGCTTGGTTTCATTTTTTTTTTCCAGCACTCCGTGCCGTTGTTCCGTGTATTTCGGGACACGAGAACACCTAATTCCTCGGGAATCGTCCGTTATATATATGCACGTAGGGATATTGACGGCGATTGGAACGACGGGCGCGCGATGGATCCAGTCCGCGGATTTTTTATCTCAGCCAGATAATCGCAATTGGTTCGAGCGGCCGCAAGGCCGGAAAACATTCTCGATATTTGCAGATTGCAATGAGACATGCGAGGGCCAGCGGTTTTTTTGCTTTCTTTCGCGCCTGGTTTAGACGAGATACACCCCCGCCCGGTAATGGCCCACCCCTTCTCGGGCTCGTTTCTTTTACTCCCTTCCGCAAGGCTATACCTTACACTCCCGCTGAAACTCTTCAAAGATTCCCCATACCCGTCACAAAGCACGTCGGTCGCTCAATTTACCTTTGCTTCCTTTCTTTTCCTTCCTATCCCACCCTTTCACCTATTTCATCCCTTCGTGTTCAAATCGGCGTACAGGTGTCAATTGAATTCTATGCACCTGTTTAAAAACTTGGAGATTATTTTTAATTTATATTAGAAATGCTCTGAAAATAATGTATAATACATAATGGATCTTTAATCAATAGATTGTTTTACATTATTTTCATACTATTAATTATTTAAAATTAAATATTATTATATTGCTATTTTTACTGCGCTGCTGTATCGTATTATAATAATATCAACATTGTTCTCCTTATTTTTACATATTATGCATAATTTTCATTTAAATAATAAATATATTTACTTTTTTTCTTACAGTTAATTATACAAAAAATAAATATATAAATATATTAATTTATACATACATGTACAAATATATTATTTGTTGGTACAATATAATTAATCCGGTTTAAAGTGTAACATTTGTCGCAGAAAAACTACTTTAACAACCAAAAATAAATATGTCTAATAAATGAGCGGCTGAATATAAAATCCATGCGAGTTATAAAATTCCTGCTTCTGCAATCAAGCGACAGAATTAAAAGTACCTGAAAATCATCTTAGGAGCGCGATATCTTTAAAGTAGCGACGATTCACCATCGCGAAAACAAATTTCTCATTGCCGTCGACTTTTTTTCTGACAAATGGCGCTACAACGAGCTAGCAATTAAGAAACGTAAGAAGAGGGCCATCGTAAACCAAACGACGGAAACGCGTAATGGAACAAAAGTCGTTCTGGATCCCTCTCGCCGCACCCTCGGCGCAGATCCATCGTCGTCATTACGGTATCGCCCGTGTCCGCCGCTAAAGAAGAACAATTAAAATATGACAATCGTTAGATTTAATTATCGGGACAAAAGGGCAGCGCGGACGAACCCCCGGCCCCGATAAGAATGCTGCGCGCAGCTGAAAACTTGAAAGACATTTAAAAGCGCGGCTAAAAAGGGGTGGTCGCCGTCTCACGCTTGATTTCTTCGCCATCCGACAGAGTCCCGTCCGACAAGTTATTATTAAGTACAGGACATAACAATCAAAGGAGGAATCTTCCGAATCATTTATAACAGGCGTTATGGTAATAACAATTATCTTGAGGACCCAATCTTCCGTTCATGGGACGAATACTTTTTGAAATGCCGATTTATTTTAATTACACAACTGCAACAATGCAAAGAAGATTTAATCTCTACAAATATATAATATTTATATTTGTTCAAATAGATTTATAATATTTATAAATGTCTACTTGTTCGTTTAATATAAATAAAAATAATAATTATTAATTCTAATTTGCACAAATTAAATATAAGCACGTAATTTAATAGCTATAAGATGAATTTTTTATTAAATATGAACATATCTTGTTCGCGCATTAAAGAGCTTATTATTATTTTATTATAGAATGAAAGAAAAACATAGGTTTTTGCAGACACAAGCAATGTATCCAATATTTGTTTTCTTTGAGCTGAATATTCACTTTGATGTATATTTAACATAATTAGTACTTGAGATAAAAAATGACTTCTAAGTTGTAATAACATGCCAGTTGTGATATTACTGAGGAAAGCTATAACACTTTTAATTATTGCGTATCCAATGGGAGTCGAACAGTGATGACAGCGGCCGAAACCTATTTCCGTATGCATAAAGGGCTCGAGTCACTGAAGGTTTTGCCGACCGTGCATGCGACAACTACCCGCAATTGCCTGGTCAACCCTATCTTTTATCCTCCCCCATTGTCTGAGGAGTTTCTTCGATCGCTTTTTACGCGGGTGATAATTACAGTTCAACGTTTGTACAAATGGTACGGCCAAGGCTAGCCAGCTCTTGCCAATTTATATCACTTCAGTACGATATAAACATTGCCTATTTTGATCCAGACATTACGCGGTATAAATATGACAAAATGATATTTGTTCTGCAATTAGTTTATCTTACACAATGTCTGTTAGAAATAGTTACTTTTTGTTACTTCGTTTTGTTACTTTATTTAGAACTTTACTTCTCGTATAGGATAATTTATCAACAAGTTTAATCAGATGAATCTATTCGGTATAATTTTTATTTCTGCATAAATAATATAAATAGAGCAGTTCCACTAAAATTTTGCAGTTATAATATATTTTACTTTGTAATTTGTTATAGAATTATTATTGGGATTTCGAAACTTTAACAATATGAAAATACAAAGTTTATAGAATTTAATTAGCAAAATAAAAGGTTACGAAATATAATTTCAATTTTACGAATCGGAGTATCTTTTAACACATGGTAAAAATTAGAGAAAGTTTATCTTGGACATATATTAAACTGAGGGTTACATGTTTAAAGAGTTAAGTCTGTATGAAAGTCGAGAAACATTACTTTCCACGAGAGATTTTTCACGATCTCGATTATATCCCGGTAGAAGTATAATTAACTGCCACGAGTAGGGGTAGCGACCCACGGTTGTCTAAATAATTTACGCTGCGTCTTGACTTCCAGTTTTGCGTGTCTCGTATAATACGTTACTACCATAATCTATAATTTTTTATCCTCTCCATTCTTAAAATAATCTACTCGCCGTTCTTCTCGCAGTTAGCATTTTTGATCGTTTATACAATTTTCGTGACGATTATTAACTTCAATATTGTTTTGTTAAATAACTGTTTAATTTTATGCGGATGTGTGGCATGGAAATGGTAATAAATTTCGTGGTCTTATTTATGGTAATGTAAAAGAATTCAAAGATCTCTCGTTTTGTATTTATTTCCGCACTTTTTATCCGATTTTTATTGGACAGTGAGACGAAAGAAATTTCGCTCATACTTATTAGCATGAATTTAATTAGCGCGACTTGGATGTCTGCATTGGCGCGCCGACACATTGTATAAATACTATTATTGTTCATAAATATTCA